>CANNZV010001985.1:119635-232517 GCA_947561585.1 Caprella mutica
GAAAAAGGTAATGATCATATTAGGAAAGAAATGAAAGTAACAATAAACTCCATATCATCAGTTTTTCTTTATTTATGAAAAATATGATCTGGGCTGTAAATTTTCATTTTTTTAACTTGCCCGAAAATATCCTATCTTTAGGAAATTATGTAGGGGCTTGATGAGGTATTGTTCATTTTTTTTCGTCAATAAAAATCTTTATCCTAATGATTTATCCTTATCCTTATCCTTATCTTTGATAACATAATAGTATCACAAAAAGCAGTTCTCGTTATTGTCTTTTTTGCTTTTTAGTATATGAAGCCTTTCTGCTTCATACTAAATTATTCGTTGAAATTTTTTCACTGCAACAGAAATTGTCTTTAATAACCGTCTCTTAATTTTAAAAAAAGTTCTTAGAATATACACAAACTTTGACACAATGGGTAAGATATAAAAACGGTGATTAAAAATGCTATGGCTTATTATCATTTTTAATATAGTTTACCAATCCTTTTACTATGGTTTATTGTCCATTTTATTTATTATTCTTATTAGTTAATACTGTGGTTTACTATCGATTTTACTATGGTTTACTATTATTTTTACTATGGTTTACTATCGATTTTACTATGGTTTACTATTATATTTACTATGGTTTACCATTCTTTTTACTATGGTTTACTATTCTTACTACTATGGTTTACCATTTTTTTTACTATGGTTTACTATTTTTACTACTATGGTTTACCATTCTTTTTACTATGGTTTACCAATCTTTTTACTATGGTTTACTATTCTTACTACTATGGTTTACCAATTTTTTTACTATGGTTTACTATTTTTACTACTATGGTTTACCATTCTTTTTACTATGGTTTACTATTTTTACTACTATGGATTGCTATTCTGTTTCTATCCTTTTTACTATGCAGTTTTCAACATTAGCAGAACTGTGTATCTGGTAAATTAATTTTTACTCTATCATCATTAAAACAAGAAGGACACCTTTTCAATTGGCAATTAAACTTCTATAATCCTTTAGCAGAAATGTGTGTGGATAGACGTCTATATAGGTTGCCGGTCAATTGATCCCCACCAGTTGATCTTCGGTAATTTGATCCCCGTACCCATTTCATATCCCTCATTCATTTGACTTAATTGGCATATGTACGAGTTGTATAAAAGAGGGGTATGAAAGTACATTTGGTTTCGATATTAATTTTTCCCGAACTAAAATTTCGTATCATTTTTTGTTACTCATTTGAAAATAAAAGATCTAATTTCGTATTACCTGTTCTGAGCGTCAGTTTCCTTCAACTTCAATGATGGGATGGTGTTGGCATTGGGATGACGTCCCATAGAGGATCATCCAATATATTCTCCTACATTTGTACATGGAGGTAATAGTGCACATTTGCGACAAACATCACAACTGGGACAAATTCCCCTCCTGAAATGTCTATGTTCATCACAAACAGGCATTGTACAATCTGATTTCGTCAATTACTATGAATCTCATCAACCACGCAACATATGCTCCAAATCCGAAAATGACTTCGAGTTTATTATTACAAAAGAGAGACCAATTATTTATAGCACTACTATTTGAAGTCCACAGGCTTACCATTTTTCAATATTTTTACAAACATTTTTCACGGTGCCAAGTTCTTATCTAATCAATTACAGTGTGTACAGTATACAATTCCACCCCTTGTTATGTAATTAATATATACATCAATAAATGGTACGGGGATCAAATGACCGGGAATCAATTGATCAAGACCGATCCTATTTATAGTGTATTTTTTTCAAATCTTTGACCCCACTTGGAATACTCGATATAAGAATTCAGAGAAATCAAATTTATTTTCTAGAAAACATGGTATGGTACTAACAATTCATGCATTACAAACCTATTTTAAACACAGCGAAAACACTTCTAAGGGCTATCTACAGAAGGTGTTGAAAATGGCCGCCGCATCTCTAAGCAAAGTATCGCGCACTTAAAGATGTTCTTCAACACACTCTCAATTGTTGTTGCCTCATAATTTACAACAAAGAGCTTCAAAAATTCTATCAGATCTTGAACAGATAGTTTTTTCCGAAAAGGCAGTTTTTTTATGCTACAGCCCAGAAATGGAAATCAAGAGGATTGAGATCTGGACTGTGTGCAAGCCAGAAGATTTTAGTGCCTCTGCTGATAACCCACAGTCTGGGTTGTGTTGCAGTGTCTTACTCTGTGTTTAAGCGAAGTAAGGTAGCAGGAATCATCAATAAAAACACGAAATCCGTCGTCATCTATGAATACATGGACATTGGAAAATTTACCGGCAACAATTGCAAGAAGAATCATAACTTTTTAGCATCTTCTATTGTTGCATTCGACAATATCACCTGGATTTTTGGCTGACCAACGGCAGCCAGCGTTTGTTGAGTTTTTTGGTGCAACCAATCCTGCTGATCCTCTGAACAAGGTCCTCATATTGGTCGAGTAGCTTCACTGGCAGAACTGATGCCAATGTTCCTTCCTTCCTTGTGGGTTTCTTACACAATAGAATTTGCGCTTCATTTCATGTTTTAATTAAGTGTTCTCCAGGCTCCGGGAGAAAAATGAGTTTATTACATAATACTATTATGTAATAAAGTGTTTGATATTAAGGTATACGATCATTATTCTGCAAGCCGCATGCAATTTAGTTTTTATTTGCTTTTTAATTTGCAACAATTGTACGAAACACTAATCTTATAACGCTGCAGAAAAAGAATGTTCTCATTTTGATTTGATTTCAAATTTGAATTTTATAAAAACACAATGTGTTTCCGGTCTTCGTTTAAAATTTTAATTATTTTAAGATAATCACCTACCTAGTTGACATTCTAAACAAACAGAGCACATTCTTTTACTTCATATTGAAAATTAGCTAGTCATAAGTAAAGCGGGTATTGTAGAGGTTTGATTATGAAAGAATTAAAACCATATACATGTTAAAAATAATCTCCCTAATTTCATGAGGTTTGCAACAAAATGATAAGAAAAATAAGTCTCATTGATTAAAACAATAAAGAAATTGCTTGGAGTGAACTTTTATTATCTTTGAAGAGTTGACATGCTGACCGATACATTTGGTGCAGCTGAAATTCTTCGTTCTTTGCTACAGTCATTTTGGTTTTCTTGCTCACCATTTGCTTGCGAACTACAGATCAACGTTTTTTGAGCTCCTCATTAACCCTATAATACTGAAACAACTTATAACTACGATCCTTTCAATCTTGTATTAGCGGAGGAATACTAGTTTCACTTCATGGAGCGAAGGAATCCGTCAAAAGGCCATTCTTGTAAACTTCTTCTAGTCTTCCGTGAATATCTTCAATTTCTCCGAGTGAAAAATAATTTATGAACTTGTGAGTTATGAAGGACCTGAATTATGAAATGCACATGAGTTATGAAGTTTTCATAACACACGAGTAAGTGTACCAGACTAAGGGCCCCACACACGAGTGTTTCTTCGACACAACGTGAAATAAACGCAGACGCATGGCCAGGGCACGCGAGCATCTTTTTGACGTAACGGAAAATTAACCCATATGTATAGGAAGTGACATGCAGCATGTACCAGTCACACTATACCTAACTCTAAATATAGGCACACTGTAGGCTCTCTTAGCTAGTCACATTATAAGCTATCCAACTAGTTACACTTTACCTAAACGGGTGGAAATGTTAAAGTATCGTATATCGGTTACCATTAAACGTATCGGTGCATATTCATTCAAAAAGTTTATATAAACTTCACAAGGGCTTGATCGATAAAGAAATTGAATTAACTTCTCGTTTTATTATTTCATTGTAATAACTCGCAGACTGCTAAAATGTAGGGACAAAAATTTCTTTCTTTTAAGTTCAATAAAAATGTTTCAATCTCTACTATTTACTTACAATTACCAATGAAAGATGCGGCAACAAACCGTTAGTAGGTACAAAGTGTTGTATCGATGATACCATTTGTCGCTATTTATCTGTATTGAACGAGCGCTCTAAGTGTTGCAAAAGGGGAAAAAAAACATATATAGTATTATATACTATATTAGTATATAGTATATAGTCATGCTGTATATTGTTACAAAATTATAATAATTTTTCTTGCTGTAATAGTAAATAGATGTAATTATTCATTAGATGTATTCATTATATACAATATTGTTATAATTAAAAAACAATTACCATTGTAACTAACAATTAATTGCGTCGTTGTAACTAATTAATAATACTGTCGAAATTGATACAAAGTAATATAATTGTTCGTTAGTTCAGTGGCAGAGAACCAGTAGGAAAGTACATAAAAATGATTATGATATAATAATAATAATCAAATAATGAAACTTTTCAATTTAGTCTCATGTGACATTAAATTCACCTTCGTGTTATATAACAAGAAAAATATAAAATTACGTAACGAATAACCTTCGAAAAGAAGCTCAATAGAAAAATAGAGCTTTGAGCGCTCAATAACAGAAAAACATTTGAAGAGAGCATCAATTAGGGGAGGATGGTCATCAATGGGACAAAAAACACAGAAAGATTGATATTTCATTTACTATGGGCAAAGTATGAAAAATGAAAATAATTCATGTGTAATATAGATATTCCTTTATAAATTGAAACTAACTCGAATGCTATCACATATTCTGTTGACTAGAAAAAAATTAAATAAAAAACAAAAAAATGTCCCATTGTATAACAGCACTGGTGAACAATGGGACATACCCTGGTGAACGATGGGACAGTTTATCAAACTTCTATATTGTTGAGGTTATGGTCAAATTTCTAGTTCAAATTATCTCTTCATGTTGTCCCACACTCAGTTGGTTCATATAATATCAGTTTAATGTCCTCTAGCCTCACTGATGCCATGTCAGGAATATTTGTAAAATTAAGCTCATTGCACTCGAATCTTCGCCTAACATCAATATTTCGTATTTATCTTTTTCATGCTTTTGGCCAACAGAATACGTTTTAGAAATCGAATCAAATTCTACAAGTTCACAAACCTTCATTTCCAACGTTTTCGGTAGAGATTTGAGTTCTTCAGACGAATGGATCAGTTAAATTAAGAGTTCTATACCAGACCAAGAACAATAGTGCACCACTGCACAGGCCATCTACGGCGGATACTTTATTAAGTGACCAGCAAAAAGCTCTTCTTTCTCTGGTGTATCCGTTGCAAGAATGCGTTGTCTTTTTCTTTTATCAGTGAAATTTGTTTTCTATGCTGTGCTTTGTGATGACCTCAGATTGCTAAAGCCCTTGAACATGGTCGAAAGTCCCGCTTCAGTTGGAAGCTCTGTTTCTACAAGAAGCCCTGAAGCTACAGTTCTCGTTATTGTATCAAAAATAGATATTTATTGATTCATATGGAGTAACTAGACAGTTTGGTTGACAATAGGGCACTGTCCCAATGTTAACCAAATTTTCTGTCCCAATGATCACCATGACGTCATTTTGAAAACATTTGGGTATAGCAGCTCAACTACAAAAGTATAAAGGCAATCCTTTCATATGATCATATTTTACATATTACTTAATATTATGTAAATATGCCGTAAGCATTATATGTTAAATTAACAGATTTATAACAATTGAAACAAAGTACGAAAAATTTAGTTTTCCCACCTCTAAAACACATTTTTGTTTTTACACAGAGCTGACTGCACCCCAACCGCTGAATGCAATGCCAGTGAATGCACTGAAGTGTGCCTAATTTACCACTAATAAGTTGTTAAAAATTACCCTCAAATAAAAAAGTTATTCAGCATGTCCCATTGTTCCCAGTGTCTCATTGATTACCATCCTCCCCTAATTAAAGGGATTTATATTATAAATTGCCTAGAAAGGGCAAAGCGTTATTAATTTGCTAACTCTTTTATACCATTGCAATAAATAATACTTATGTAACTGTAAAATAATAAAAAGTCAACTTAAAAAATAATAATTTGTAACTAATTTACAAATAACTGCAAAATTTCACTATTTCTTATTTTGAACTGCATACTTTTATGTTAATATATCACACTTTTTACTTTGAACGTACCACAAAAGTAAACAAACAATAAAATAGAATAGGAAAAACTGTGTAATACACAAGCTTCCTATCAATTCACGGTTATTTTATCTAGAAATGAGTTTTTTAAATGTGACTGTTGATTTAGGTAGAGCAGTTTCTCTTTTAAAATCAGAGCTAGTATCTCTTAGCATCACTTCACAGACGCATTCAAGTCACCGCCTTTATATGCACCGCACACGCTGCAACCTCAGCTTTGCGGCAAAGAAAATCTACGAATATTCCTTCATTATCAGCAACATCTAATTACGATCTACCTTAATCATTGACTAAAATTAAAAAAATATTCTACTTGGAATTCGAAGTATAACGCAATTCGAAAAAGAATTTATTTATTCAAATTTAAAGATGATATTCAATATATAAACATTATATAGTAAAACTGACATACGCACTTGCAAAAATAAAAGATATGAATTAGGACTGAAAAATATTCATATTATTTTCAAGTAAATTCTAGAAATATAAATTCTTGACACTGACATGAATTTAATTATTAAAAAATATACAATGAGACAGGCGATTGGGTTTCCTTAATTAAATGACAGATAATATCAAGTTTCAATCAATTTGTGATAAACTTAATTACTTTCAGTAGATACTTATAAAGAGCCGATACATCATTTCAATGTCACCTCTATTCAATGGTAGTCCAATAATAAATATTTATTATCTTCAATATCAATAGAGTATTCTGTGACACAAAGATATTAATTCTAATCATCTGTAATGCATTTCTCTACAGCAAATTATAGAAATGAGATTACTTATCAAGGCCCCCACCATCCCACAGGCCAAATGTAACCCTGTGGGCACTGGAAAGCTACTCATGCGATAGCCGTGTGTTCGTATGTTTGTGTGCGTGGGTGTGAGACTATTGATGTGCCTCTGCAGCTTCCCCCGGGGAGAGAGCGCAGTGGGTGTTGTGTGGGGGACTCGCTCCACCGCCTTTGTCACAGGATCAACAGTTGATTGTACAGTCAGCAGAACAGGAGGGAACTTTCGGTGGGGTATCAAATGGTGGAAAAGAATAGAGCGAAAATATGTATGTGGCTATTGATTATATTGGTATGATTCTAAATTATAGGTGTCTGTTCTAAATCTAAAGGTGTCTGTTATTATTCAAAAGGTATCACTTCTAAATCTAAAAGTTTCTGTTCTAAATCTAAAGGTGTCTGTGATTATTCAAAAGGTATCACTTCTAAATCTAAAAGTTTCTGTTCTAAATCTAAAGGCGTCTGTTATTATTCTAAAAGTTTCTGTTCTGCTTTTAAAGGTGTCAGTCAAAATCTAAAGGCGTCTGAATTTTGATTCTAAAGGTGTCTGTTTGATTCTAAAGGTGTCTGTTTGATTCTAAAGGTGTCTGTTTGATTCTAAAGGTGTCTGTTTGATTCTAAAGGTGTCTGTTTGATTCTAAAGGTGTCTGTTTGATTCTAAAGGTGTCTGTTTGATTCTAAAGGTGTCTGTTTGATTCTAAAGGTGTCTGTTTGATTCTAAAGGTGTCTGTTTGATTCTAAAGGTGTCTGTTTGATTCTAAAGGTGTCTGTTTGATTCTTAAGGTGTCTGTTTGATTCTAAAGGTGTCTGTTTGATTCTAAAGGTGTCTGTTATTATTAAAAAAGGTGTCTGTTATTATTCTAAAGGTGATTGTTATCATTCAAAAGGTGTCTGTTTTTCTGATTCTAAAGTTGTCTCTTATGATTCTAAAGGTGCCTGTCAATATTCTAAAGGTGTCTGTCATTATTCTAAAGGTGTCTGTCATTATTCTAAAGGTGCCTGTTGTGATTCTAAATGTGTCTGTTATGATTCTGAAAGTGTCTGTTCTGATTCTAAAAGGGGTTGTTAGGATTCTAAAGTGGTCTGTTCTAAATCTTAAGGTGTCTGTTATTATTCTAAAGGTGTCTGTTATTATTCTAAAGGTGTCTGTTCTGATTCTAAATGTGCCTGTATTTTTCCAAATGTGATAGTTTAAATTCTAAAGGTGCCTGTTATGATTCTAGAAGTGTATGTTGTAAATCTAAAGGTATCTATTCTGATTCTAAAAGTGTAAGTTATCATTCATAATTTCAGTTATTGGCTGTCTTCATGGATTTATAAAGTGAAGAGCGAGTGACACGACGAAAAAAGATAGCATCCTTTGTTTTTTCTAGAGCTTTCGAATATATCAGTATTCATTATCTTTGTTATGATTCAAAGATGTTTGTTCTGATTTTAAAGGTGTTTCATTCGGATTGTAAAACTGTCCAATGTGATTCTGAAGGTGACTACAAGAAGGCACTCGTTAGGTATGAAAACCGCCTTCAAATTTCTGAAGAGAGATACCTTTCTTATTGTTATTCGTAATCGAAGGCCGAAGGTATAGAGATTCCTATAGCAAACTTATCCTTCACTTTCAGCATTGTTTTATTGGTGAAGAGGTCGGAGATAGGTATCCCGTATCCAGAAGGTGACCTTTTCGGATCGGCTATTTTGGTTCTTTGTATTGATGAGATGTCTCTTAGGGTTGAGTCGGAGTTTAATGCTTGGTTTCATCTGAACGATGCAACCTTGGGAGATACACCAGGGAGAGCCAATTGATAGTTAGGTTGGGTGCCATCGGACTTAAAGTTAAAGATGTGAGCTGACCAGTGACCATCCTTGAGACAGAATTATTCTTTCAGGCAGTTCTTCTTAATGTCAGTGAGGTTCATAGGAATAATTGTTCGTTATTGGGAATGCATTTAAATGACATTAGTTTTCTTGCACAGATTTTAAAGGAAAGAAGATATATACCTGTATTTGGTCTCTCCGTTGCGATAGTTACCTATTTTTCGTTTTATTGAAAAATGTTTTCTCAATTCCAAAGCTGCAATATGTTCTGCGGGTTACTTCAGATTACAAACACGAAGTGGAGTTTGGTGCTTTGATGAATCACTTATGATCTGCTGTTGCCGATGTGACCATGTTGGATCAGTGGAATGCTATTCCAAAGATTCCTGTTCATTGTGCCCTTGATAAAATTCTTAATTCAATACAATATTTAACAATGTGGGTAGATTGAGTCCGTGTAAAGTGAGAACTTCAGGTTCTTGAGATGACGTTGAACTTGGACTTTAGAGTTAGACAGACTGAGGGTGGTGGTTTGAATGTTTCGCTGCTGAAGCTTTCGCAACAGTTCCGTAGTTTATTTATTGCTATGTTTGTCACAGCCCGTAACTAAGTTAAGGATACTGAAATGTACTGTATTTATTAATATGTTTGTAACAAGCAGAATATTGTTACTAACAGACTAATATGTATATGTCTGCTGATTCATGGGTTCAAATAAATGTACCAGTTGGCCTTGGTGGAATGGATTGTAAGAGGAGAGCTGGAAACATTGCCTTACCTAGCTTTTGTGTCTAAACTGCGTCCATCGCTTTATTGCAGATCACTATTTTGTGAATAATTTCAATAATATTGATCGCACAGTAGTGAAACTTTGGTCACTGGAAGATTGCTTCTATGTTAGTATCTTGCTGAAAAAATTTTTGAATCCATGAGAAAATTGGAAAGTTATGAACGTTTATGTATTTTGAAGGCATTTTAACTGTCCATCGCTTTATTGCAGCTCTGTGAAAAAGCCAAAAAATGGGCGATTAACTTCTACCGAGAGGGTAAAAATTGTAGCAGGTCCTGCAGAAGGGAGGACTCTTCTATATTTAGCTTTATAACTTGGAAGGGATAAGAGAACAATAGTTTATTTTGTGGAAAATCCCGACACAAACCCAAGGAGAGATGAGGGTAAGAGAAAAAGAATTTCCCCTCGAAATATGCGAAAAATACGCAGGCAGGTCATAAGGCAGCTAAATGATACTAGTGCCTCCATTTTTGACAAGGCTGTCATTGGTTTTACGTCAAAACAGTCCTGATGTAATGTCTCAAATGAAACGGTCAGAAATGTTCAATGGGGCTTAAGACCAGAGAACAGGGCAATCAAGTCATGTAAGTCTCTCACTTGATGCCCAGAGATGTGAGGAAAGAAGTTGTAACCCTTCAAGCATGAGATTTTTCGAAGTAATACAATAAAATCATCTTTTGCCAACGAGGTAATTGCAAACTATTAGGCCAAGGGAACAAGTACTCAACAAAAGAGGCAATGTAGGATTGGATTGTTAGGTTTACACCCTCTGGTACTCGGAAAGGGCCAATTAACGTTTCAACAATGATGCCCGCTTAAAACATAAAGCCACAGCCTCCTTGTTGACGACGAAACCAGTGTGGATAAACACCTCCAGTAGGATCCAAACTTTAACCCATCCATCCAGACAATCAAGTGTGGCTCTTTCCTCATCTGTTAAAAGAACAAGTAGGAAGTTTGTTTTCATGTAATTCTGTGTACATCTAATGCCTTTTTCATTTTGGGTCTTGTCCATAGGAGGCCTGGAAATGGGCTCCAAGTTCCTTGTCGTCTCATTTAAGACACTGTTTGGACGAATAACCAATGACAGCCTTGTCGAAAATTGAGGCACTAGTGTTATTTGGCTGCCTGATAACCTGCCTGGGTAGTTTTTGCATATTTCGAGGGGAAAAAGCTTCTCCTCGTACCCTCATCTCTCCTTGGGTTGGTGTCGGGATTTTCCACAATAGAAACTATGTTTATCTTATCCCTCCCAAATTCATTAGCTAAATATAGAAGAGTCATCCCTTCTGCAGGACCTGTTACAACTTTTACCCTCTCGGTAGAAGTTAATCACCCATTTTTTGGCCTTTTCACAGAGCTGCAATAAAGCGATGGACAGTTAAAATGCCTTCAAAATACATAAACGTTCATAACTCTCCAATTTTCTCATGGATTCAAAAAATATTTCAGCAAGATACTAACATAGAAGCAATCTTCCAGTGATCAAAGTTTCAATACTGTGCGATCAATATTATTGAAATTATTCACAAAATAGTGATCTGCAATAAAGCGATGGACGCAGTTTACAGTATATTCTGTTAGGGTGTCCGGAAATTTCGCCGGAAGAAAATTTGCCGTAGGAAATTTCGCAGCGAGAAAACTCACCACGGAATTTTCGCAGAAAGAAATTATTTTAACTCTCGATAACAGTATCCAAGGTTATCATCATGCTTTGCAAAGCTCCATAACAAACTTGCATTCAAATATTTGTAATTTTTTGGATCATTTAAAAAGAGAGTTGGTCCTAGCAAGAAAATAGTTGTGTTACTTCGAAAGTAGCTGCCAACCAAATCAGACGAGAAAATATTATGATATTTCCGATCGACTTCAGGAATTAGTTCTTCGCAACAACCAAAACCAAAAAGTATCTAATAGGCGCAACATAGCTATCAACTTACATACTTTTTAAATAGAACCAGTGCATTTTTTCTCTGTCTCATTTTTCAATTTTTTATTAAACTGATTTTTTATGATATCATGAAAATTTACATGATTCCAATAACCAACTTGTTCAACCAAATGCAATTACACTATCAACTTGTGCTATGTTTCATTGCCCATCAAATAAAATAAATAAAGGAAATTGTATCTCTTGTTATGAAACTGTTATTGTATAAAGGCAAGAGTCCTGGTAACCTATTATAAGTATCCTAATTGCTAAGGAGGATTGGAAAAGGACCCCAACAATTATTGTGGTGATCACTTAATTTGTCTGTGGTTCTTAAGCCGAGAGTCAAAAAAATTCTTTCAGCGAAAAAAATAATGCCATGTAGATTATTAATTTTAACCTACATGAGAAATCTCACGTAAATTACTCACTCACTGACAACGACTCACTGTCCGCTATTCGGTCCCACCGCTGCCCGCCCGGCCCGCTCACTAATCTATGCATATGAGGTCAGTGAATGTGAGCATATAAAGTCTTGATTAATTTTGAATATGAAAACATTACTTGTTTGAATTATTATAAATCTTTCCTGAAAAAAATATGAAAACATCTTCAAGTGACGTCACGACCCACAATCGAGATTTTGGTATGCCGTTTAGTTAATCAACTTCTCTATTATATGTACTGTGAGTACAACCTCTCTAATCTTGAAATCCACAGGTAGACATCTTGTTGAAACCACGAACGATCCAATTGAATCTACCTGATTTGAACACCAAATGGTTCTTGCAATCAAGAGAGAGAATGCCTTCAGCATCCTCTGAGCCACGAAAAGGACAGTTTTTTGATAGTCGTTTCCACCCCCTCAGGGAACTCAATCCTTCACTCGTAGTTCCAGAAGAAATTTCCATTTTTGTAAAGATTAAATTAATTTCGTTTTTGATGGAAAATAGTTTTTTTAATTAAAAAAATCATTTAAAGAAACGACACAAAGAGAATCGCATTGGTGTCGAATTTATATCAATTTCAATGAAGAGTAATAAATCATTATTGAAGGAAGATATGGCTTTAAGCTCTCCAACCACTTCTTAGTTCGAATTGGGGAAAAAGGCTGAGATTCGGCACATGGGTCAGCTGTGTTGCCCGATTAGGCCAGACTTTTATCCAAATGGCAAACATTTTCTAGTTGTGGTATTTTAGCAGGTAGTGCAGTCAAAAATAATTGACCAATAATTTAGGAACATTGAGGTTACTTGACATCAGTTTAAGCTCTCAAATATATTCTTAATAAACTAAATATTGTTCCTGAAGTGCATAGAGAGGATAAACATATTTCCTATCTTCAAATAATGAAAATGTGTATGAATTCAACAGAAGAGGCAATGACCTATCAAGCTTAGGAAGGTTTTACCTCACCAATTACTAAATAGAGGAGGTATAGAGGCTCCTACTCTTTGTTATAAAAAGAATATTCATTTAAATACCTATAGTGTACTTTTTATTCTGATCTTCGGAAAATGAATAACGGGTGTTAATAAAATAATTTTCATTTCATATTTCATTATTGATGACCAGGGCTGGGACAATATGCTCTTAAAATCATAGATGTTAAGAATATCATAGACGAAACGAAATGAAATGGTATCGAATGCTATATACCGCTGGTTTAGAACGATTGAATAGTGTTTAATTATCTTCGTCTATAATATTTTCGGGATCTATGATTTTAAGAGCATATTGTCCCAGCCCTGTTGCTAACTATTGAGATATATTTTAGAAAAAGTACTGTCAGAGGCATATATACACTATACACTATACACTATACACTATATACACTATACACTATACACTATACTGTCCCTAATGAAAAAATAATCCCTGCTGTAAAACTTAAATTCTGGACAGAATTTAAGCCTATAAAGCCCAAGACATGTTCTGGGCCAAAAATTTGATAGATCAATATTAGGTAATTAACCTTTTCACTTTAGAACATGTTACGAAAAATAACTTTTTTTTAATCTTTAAAGTCAAATATCATTTGGGAAGAAATTTAGAGTGGTTCAAAATCTCAAACCATTTTGTGGCATTGCCTACATTTAACTTTACGCCTCTCATTGCTTGAATATGATTATAGGGACTGAAAATAGACATTATTTGATGTTTTTCTAATGGTTAAAAGAATATCAAAATGCGTTTCTTCAAATGCAAACAGATGGCTAAAAGAAAAGAAAATTTGAAAATAATATTATTTTAATGAATATATCCGTTCAGTGTGATATTATAAGGAAGAAATATTAAAGGTAGAACACCTAAGAAAAATGTTAAGAAACCGTTATAGACGAAATAGTTTGTGACGAAAAATCTAAAACAACTGCAGCTTGGAAAATTTTCCTCTGATATTTTTTTCAAATGAAAACCAATTTAAATATTGTTCTTAATTTATTCTTTTTATTATTAAAATGTAAAATAACTTCAAATTACAGTGAAAAAAACGCTTGAAAATAGGATTCTGTACCACTTGATGACCAAGTTTAATAATACCATTAATTGTTTGTGTTATCTCGCTATACTTCTGTTAATAACATTATTTGTAATTAGATAAAAGTGTCGGGGCAAATTAAATAGTTGTTGCCAATTCCAATGAAGAAATTGACAGCACATTAATAATAACTCATTCTCTGTCCAATATAATACAATAATGTAATAATAATGAGGTTATTTCGTCTTCCATTCCTCTGTTCTCTTTCTACTGTTAATTTAACTATCATGTATTAAATACTCCCCAGCAGAAATAACCTTTCAATAATCAGTATTTCTCAAAGTTGGTAATGTGCCTTTACTTTCCATTAATATGGGAATATGAATTAATATTCACATGATGCTATTTTCTATACATTGTCAAGCAAAACCATTTATTTATCAGATTAAAATATTTCCAATGAAGTCGTTAGATGACGTCATAACTTTTGGATTACTTACCATCCAGAATATTATAAAATAATTATAATTATTAAAAGATATATTTAAAATAAGTAATGACAACGTCATCTCATATCAATCACAGTTCCTAATTCAATAGGTAGTTTTGCTGTGAGCATTGACAGCATTGACAGCATTGACATCATTGACAGCATTGACAGCATTGACAGTATTGACAAACTATGCCAGATAAGTTCACTGTCATTACTTATTATCTTGTATATTGGCAGTTTTAAAATTTTCAGATCAGATAGGTCTTTAAAGTTAATTATTTTTGTGACATGAAATAAGAAAGTCTTATTGATATTTCCCTTCTTCTCAAGCATTTCATGGTCTAGAAAAGTTACATCTTAAACAGTAATATTTATTATTTAGTGAGCCGTTGAGAGTTAGTATATGTATATTTCATAGAATGAATTTGTAAGGGTAATTAACCCCATCGAGTTTTTTCTTGGCCAAAGGATTCTCTGTGGTTATCTTTCTAGAAATAATGAGCTTTAGAGGTACCATGTTCCTTAAGTTGCCGATGTGTTATTTCTTTTTTAAGATAAATTAATGAAAGGGGGGTAAAATAGTGGACGACTTATTTGAGTGTTAGGGTCTTCTCATTGGATGTGGGTAAATTGGAAACTGTCCACGAGGAGTTGAGGACCAATAGACTTAGAGAAACGAAAGGAGGAACCTTGAAGGTGAAGCTTGGGGGAAAATATCACGAGTATATAAGCGGTGGATTGGAATTTAACTTTCCCCTGCTGTCTGAAGTGTGCAATTGGTCACTATAGAGTTAGTAAGAAGTTTAATAGCCTTCCTATATAGGATCGGGGGGGGGGGGGACGTCTTCTCTCACCCCAAACCTTATAGGCATTATCGCAAGACTTGAAGTCGAGGATGATATTCATCCAACATAGTGGTGAACCAGTGACCAAGTCGTGCAGTTTCGCGTATACCAATTAGCGTCCTTGCAGCAGATATTGTATTTTCTACTGCAGAGTCAAGGTAGTGGAGAAGACAAGATGAAGTTGAACCAGCACCTGAACCAGATTGTGGAACATCTTCTGATCTTGCTGAACTGCATTTTACCAGCCAGTAGAAAGCAGGAGTCAGAGTCCTCACTTGCAGAATATGTGGTTTCGACAAACTTTCCATCACACCCTTTAGTTCTGCAGAAGTCCATTATTTCTCCGTCCATATCCTCCCACTGCCTGCGTAAAACCTCTCTGTGCTTAATTATTAGTGAAGGGGTAATCCCTCGACCTCTAATGTTAGACACAGGTTGTAAGTTAAACTCCTCCTTAAATAGATCATTGATGTATTCAATTAAAAACAAGTGTTAATTTTAGATTGATTAATTGAGCCTTTCTAAATGCATGATCACGTATTTCAAAATACACTTAATTTAAGTTAGATGTGTGATAATAGATTTTGAAAGTAATTACTGATGTGGAGAATTTGATGCTTTCATTGATAAATAAGGTAAAGAGTAAATTAAAGAAATTGACTATTCTTTCTAGGAAAATTATAATGGCCGCTTGAAAGTAATTAATTTTATCATGATACTGAAAGTAGAGGAATGAATTCGAATGTTGAAAATTTTGGAAACATTTTGAATAATACAATTAAAAGTAAAGACCAAAAGAGAAAAGAACACCCCGGTCCTGTGACCCCAATCTTATATTGTATTGTGTACATTTTCCACTATACTTTAGGCAGTTGAATTATATTATATTTTTAAATGCATTATATTGAGATAAATTAAATAAGTCACACTATATAACCAATTAAATCAGGTTCATAGACTCCCCCCAGAAAGTATCAATCTACATGCATTCAACTTTTTGTTCCTAATAGGGCACATTCTCTAATCTATTCTTTAAAAACTATAGTGCCAATTTTCTTCAAATAAAGTTACCTGGAAAGAACAAATGAAGGTTACAGCACAAAAAATACAGTACATGGAATGGACATACAGTATAGCATAGTATTGATTGAGATGTTTGGTGTAAGTCATCATTTTCTCCATTCACGCTTTAAAATCGGTATTATGGTGATTAAATTGTGTTATACACATTCATTAGTTACATAGAATAAGTAAAAAATATATTCATTTTTCAAGCACATTAACACCACTAATTGCAGTATGATGATGGCGTGGAATGAACAAATACCGAAATTCAAATATTTAGTTCTCCTGTGACCTTCATCGAAATTAACTCCTTTCTCGCGGAAAGCATCCTATTTTCTTAGAAAAACTGGAGAGAATTTTCATTCTTTCTCAGAAAATTGACCGGACAGTATTTCTGTTGTAGCAGGATTGTTTTCAAATATATAAAACATTCTTTTCCGTAAAGGTTTTATATTGTTTATTCTATACCAAATATGAGAAATATATTGCAATAATAAAAGTACGAATTTTAAATAATAAAAGTACAACACAGCTAAACTTGGTATGTGAATTGTTTCATAATAATTTAAGCACTAAGAAGGAAATAATCCTAAAATTATTTTAAAATATTTAATAGGTTTCGTTGATATTCAATAGAGAGATGAATGACAATGTTTTCTAGTAAGGCCTCAACTCTGCTGGTAACGTACGTACAATAGACACACAATATGAAGCGCCATGTACTTAGCAAGAACAGAATTGATTTGATGAAATAGAATATAATCTAACTAAGGTGCATGCTTCCTAACGGCATTAGCTCAACCAATTACAATTAACCATATTGTTGTGTTGGGCGAGACAAGAGAGTCTATTCAGACCAGGGCATAGTAATCAAGAGTTTCATTCACAAGTTGAGAGGTCGATAACTGCGCAGTAACTCTTGTTTGGGTGGACTCTGCGCACTCTGCAGTCACTACAGCTTTACTGACGCACTCCAAAATCACCTCTATGACTCCATGCTAAGGGCTGGATAGAGTCCTTATGGTTCAAAGCTCTCAAAGCAGACGTCACATTACTAACAGGATCAAAGAACTCGTCAAACTAAAAAGAATTCACTAAATTACTCTTGATATAATCAAATAACTTTAAATTATCCAACTTCAAATGAGCTTATCAACAACTTTCTATTTTGATTCAACAAGTTTGGCTGAAATTCAGTCTGATTTCATTCAGTGTATGAAGGTGATTGTAATTTATGATATCAGAAAGAAGAGAAGAAATGCAGTTAGGCATTGCAACGCATTTAAAAACCCAACACGATCATTTATATTTATCTTACAGATCATTGATTAAATTTTGCAATCTATATTATGAAGCTATTTTTACATCAATGTTATCACCATTCAGTGTGCATAGATAGGAGTAATGACTTGATACAAATGGTGAATAGATGCACTCAGTGTTACCTAACAAATTTGAAAAGTTACCAAAGCCTATCCTGGTGCTCCATCTCTATTATCTCGTCTAACATCTCCCAGATCCTGCTTCTCCGTTCCAATTATTCTAAATATAGATCTCGGGATGGGGTAAATTGCTCTAGGGGTGTTTGGGGGTTTCATTGGGGATTATTTTCCAGAGTCTTCAATGAGGGACAAAATATTCGCTGGAAAATAAGGGTAGAAGGTGGAAGGGGGGGGGGTTAGTGGTTAGCATACGTTAGGGGGTTTGAAGGGGGGACTTTGGTACCAAAAATAGAACAGTCGTTAGCGTTGGAAGGTCTGGTGTGTGTCTAATAAATGGATGACATTTTTCACCGTGAAGAGTCACCATACGGCAAATTAGGGAGACTGATCAGCTTCAAATGGATTAATATTAATAGCATGACTATTAATTAATTTAATAGGGGTTTATCGTCTGCAAAAGGAAATTAAATTCAAGGGAGTAGAAGGAGCAGTCAAAAGGTAAAGTGAAACCTTGGCCATGGTCATGGATGCAGAAAATTTACTCCACGGAAACAGTCGCTTATTGAAAATTTCATTGATTAGAAAAAAATTAATATCTAAGTTCGGAGCACAATGGACCCCCAATCAACCCCTCCTCTTCCACTCACCACAAGCAACTTCAAGAAAGAGCCCCTGCATGGGTGCTCCATATAAATAAGTAATTAGGTAGACACATATAGAAGAATATTTCAACTCATTTGTGAAATTCAAAATCAACAGCATGAAGATACCTGAAGCTTTATTGAACCAGTTTTAATTGCTTTAAATTATTCAGACGAAACTGAATATTCTTTATCGATGTCCTCCACTGATAGTGAATAAAAGTATGAATTAACAAAGAGCTCTGAAAAGTGCAAACCAAGGTCTGTTCATGAAAACAATCCACACGTTATTGTAAGAGAATGAATGAATGAATTCAAGCTGGAACAATGCTCTAAAGAATAGCAAAAATATTCAAAATTCGTCCATCTGACAATGTTTTCTGGTTCGATTTTTTTCATCGATAAGAATCGGTTGAATATAAATAATAATAATCATTTTGCTAATGTAACTCCAATACCGTATCAAAATACCTGTTAACTCGTTAGAAATGATGGTTTGACCATCAAACCAAATTATCTTGGGATCAAAAATATGAAGAATTATAGCTTATAATATTCTCAGCGCAATTATAAGAATTCTGTCTATACATTGAAAAGTTCCTTTTAAGTTTTAGCTCATAGTTATGCAGGAAGGTGGTCCGCCACATTCACGAAGAACAATGAAGGAATCTATTAAGAATCCTGACTTCAATTCGTCAAATTCAGAACAAGAATAATTTGTTGAGGCCCAAGGTCAACTTTTTAATGAAAGTTTAGCATAAGTAAAGTTTGCGTCAAGAACATTATCAAACAAAGACTAAGCTAGAAACAAAATCATTCCCAATAATTATTTTTAATGTATATTAAATTATAAATACAATTTTCAGATTTAAATTTTTTCAGAATAGTTCCTACGTATAAGCGAAATATGTAGCTAGTTTTTGACGAACCCCTAATAAGCAAAAACACTTTCAGTTGCATAATCGACTGTGTGAAAATAATCGAATACAATACAAATAAAATAATTACAGGCATATCCCGCTCTTATTACGTATCAGACTTATGTATAGTATCAGACTTACGTATAGTATCAGACTTATGTTATAGTATCAGGCTTATGTATAGTATCAGACTTATGTATAGTATCAGACTTATGTATAGTATCAGACTTATGTATAGTATCAGACTTATGTATAGTATCAGACTTATGTATAGTATCAGACTTATGTATAGTATCAGACTTATGTATAGTATCAGACTTGTATAGAAAATTTTCTAGGAGTATCTTTGGTAATTTTGTTGGTCATTTTGAAATAAGATGTTTTTGCCACAACTTATGAGGTAGGATAGATTAAAATGAATTTTTGGTAAATAATACTTTATTTTTCAATACAACTGTTTTTAATCTTTCCCACCTGCATGGCGAAAACAGCTTAAAGGGACCTTCTCCCTATTTATTAAATATACAAATGTGAAATTTTCAGGGTTAATGCAACTATTCAAATGGAGTATTTTTTATTTAGGATTTATTTTCTACTTTGCCTACTTCATCCCCCTCCCAAAAAAAATAGAGGGGTAGGGGAGGATGGTCATCAATGGGACAAAAAACACAGAAAGATTGATATTTCATTTACTATGGGCAAAGTATGAAAAATAAAAAATCCATGTGTAATATAGATATTCCTTTATAAAATGAAACTAACTACAATGCTATCACATATTCTGTTGATTAAAAAAAAATTAAATAAAAAACAAAAAAATTTGTCCCATTGTATAACAGCACTGGTGAACAATGGGACATACCCTGGTGAACGATGGGACAGTTTATCAAACTTCTATATTGTTGAGGTTATGGTCAAATTTCAAGCTCGAATTATCTCTTCATGTTGTCTCACACTCAGTTGGTTCATATAATATCAGTTTAATGTCCTCTAGCCTCACCAATCCCATGTCAGGAACATTTGGAAAATTAAGCTCATTGCACTTGAATCTTCGCCTAACATCAATATTTCGTATTTATCTTTTTCATGCTTTTGGCCAACAGAATACGTTTTAGAAGTTGCATCAAATTCTACAAGTGCATATATCTTCATTTTCAACGTTTTCGGTAGAGATTTAAGTTCTCCAAACGAATGGCTCAGTTAAATTAAGAGTTCTATACCAGACCAAGAACAATAGTTTACAGGCCATCAACAGCGGATACTTTATCGAGTGATTTCGAAGGCCTTATCCTTAGTGGCACCAGCAAAAAACTCTTCTTTCTCTGGTGTATCCGTTGCAATCATGCTGCGTCTTTTTCTTTTATTATGAGAAATTTGTTTTATATGCTGTGCTTTGGGATGACCTCAGATTGCTAAAGCCCTTGAACATGGTCGAAAGTCCCTCTTCAGCTGGAAATTCTGTTTCTACAAGAAGCCCTGAAGCTACAGTTCACGTTATTGTATCAAAAATAGATATTTATTGATTCATATGGAGTAACTAGACAGTTTGGTTGACAATAGGGCACTGTCCCAATGTTAACCAGATTTTCTGTCCCAATGATCACCATGACGCCATTTTGAAAACATATGGGTATAGCGGGTCAACTACAAAAGTATAAAGGCAATCCTTTAAAATGATCATATTTTACATTTTCTTAATATTATGTAAAAATGCCGTAAGCATTATATGTTAAATTAACAGATTTATAACAATTGAAACAAAGTACGAAATATTTAGTTTTTCCACCTCTAAAACACATTTTCGTTTTTACACAGAGCTGACTGCACCCCAACCGCTGAATGCAATGCAAGTGAATGCACTGAAGTGTGCCTAATTTACCACTAAGAAGTTGTTAAAAATTACCCTCAAATAAAAAAGTTATTCAGCATGTCCCATTGATGACCATCCTCCCCTACTTTCAAAAAGTCTCAACTCATATAGTTTTTGAGCTAGATACGTGGGGTTGGATTCATTTTGCTCAGAATTTAGTTGTCTAAAAAGTTACAGAGCTATTTTTTCAATTTCGTGTAAAAAAAAATTTGAAAAGGACTTTTCCCAATTTTTTTCAAAAATATTGACTTTTTTTTATAAATCTCATTATACTCTCTCACACATTGAGAAATTTGAAAAAAAAGTCTGTAACTTTGTGAGCAATTCATTTATGATGAAAATGAAACAAACCCTACGACTTTAGCTCAAAAACTGTATGAGTTGATGCCTTTTTAAGTCGAAAAATGTACTTTTCAGAAGAGCCAATTTACTGATTGAGGGAGAATTTCCCCTCAACTGAAAACAACCATCTAAATTACCAAAGTAAAGTAAAGTCACTCCTAAAATAGTTTATATGGAAGGAAAAAGAACTGTGAGACATGTTCCACACATATTCATATGTCTGAGACGTAATAAGAGCAGAGTATCCTTGTATAATACCGAATAAAAATAATATAATGAATCCTCAAAAATAATTTGATACGTGTAATGTGTAGGTGCTTCTCCCGTGCCAGAGTTTTTATATAGCCAGTATAGCCTCACGCGGAGACACAGCTCCGCGGTAGTTATTGAACATTTAAACCCAGGCTCCAAGAGAAATGAATAAAACAAATAAAATTTTAGAACCTAAAATCTAAAATCATTAAATAGAAAATCGCATAATATTTGGTTCAACATATGTTTTTTATATGCTTTTAAAACTTTTTGATACTCAATGTGCCCCAATAATAAAACACTAATATGACGATGAAGAAACAGATTGTACGTAGTTTGTTTTGATTTTCGGTGTGAACCAAAGCCTTTGTTTCAATTGTAAATGAATAACTGAAGTAAATAAGGGTTTCTATGTACATATAATATATAAGATTCTCCTATTTTATAAGTTTAACCAATTATTAATAATAATTAATATCTAACTAGCTGACATTCAAAACAAACGGTGTGCAATCTTTTTCTTTGACTTTACGGTAAAAAAAGTTTTTATAACTATTCATTTGTTTATTAGACAATATATAAAAAAACTTGATAAAATTACTATTAATGATACATTTTTATTGTATTTATGTATTATTATTATAATGACATTATTTTCTCACGTTAGAAACTTATCTAATCTTTATAATTGAAATGGTGAAGGGAAATAGCAGTTTACTTTTCAAAATAGGCTCATTTATGTTTTACAAAATGTTGAAAATGACCACCAGTCAATAACCACGTGACATAGCCTAAATTTTAATGCTTTTTTTTTTAAAAACATAGCGAATAATTTTGTGTACCACTGTTCATTTCAGTGAGAAGAGAGTCTTAGGTATGTAATTATGTGTAAAATATGTATAATTTACAAGATATTAGACATATTTATTGTTATTGCTCCACACGTGACTTGCTGGACGCTTTAGGGTTAAAATTAGTGACTTGTGAGTAAACGGGTATTTGTATTGTATTAATTATAAAAATCTTTAAGAGCATATAGAAACAGATATAGACTATGAAATTGCATGTTGTTTACAGTAAAATGATGAAGTACATTAGCTACACTAAGTAAAATTTGTGGATGTTCACTGTTATTCCAACTCGATCATATTATTCATATATTTAATCCGCAAGAGATATTTGAATAAGAAACCTATATAATATATATTACACCAACTAAAGTTATCCAACACTTAGTAATATTTTCATGAATAAAAATACGTATAGATATGAATCGAAGTACTGCACGCTTTGCGATGAAATCAACTGCACGACATGAATTACGAATGTATTGAATAATAGAGATGTGAATAAAATAAATAAGTTTCAGTTTCATTAGAAAAGGTAGGTACAGGGTGTCCGAAAAAAAGCTTGTTGATTCTAAAATACTATTGCTAGAAGACTGAAATAGGTTTCATTTTAAAGATAAGAATTCCAAGATTTATTCCATAATAAATTTAGCATTACATGACCACCAACAGTCTCAATAAACTTATCAATACAAAAAAACGTTTTTTTTTATCACATTATGTATTGAGTATTAACATGGGTTGATGGTATTGCATTTAAAATGGTGTCAAATAAATATGATACTGATGCATGACTTGTTAAAATTTAACGAACAATTGATTTCTTTATTTATGTCTCAGCAGATAAATTTTCAACTGATTTCGATTAATTATCAATAATTAAATTTCTCGAACCATGTTAATGATGTTTCTGTCCTTGCTCATTTTTCATGTATTGAATTTCATTTATTTGAATTATGAACTGTGCAGTGGGCATATCTTGTAACGTAATTTCATTCCATAATTATTTTACATAATAGTGTTACATATCTTGCATTAAATCAACAAATTGTAGACATCACGGATATATTCTTAAACATGTTAATAAGTTTTCTCTATTCCACTGTTAATTGTGCCTATCTTGGGATAATAAACCGCTAGTGAATCTGAAGCTCTATAGATGTGCCTATATATCCTCTTTACGTATGAATGAAATCAAATTAAATTTGAAATTCTCCTTTTTTAAACTAAACCTATTGCAGTATTAAAGCAATAATAGTTTACAAATGAAAGCCATTTTAAATCAGCTACTTTTTTACGGACACCCTGTATAACGTGAATACCAGAACATCACGTTAATTCGAATAGAATTTTTTCAAATAAATACATATTTTTTGACACCGAAACTTGTGAATAAAATTATTTTCAATTGTATAACACTATTAGATTTGGATTTAAACTATATGGCCGTAACAAGAACTAATATTAAAATCGTTGTTATATAAAAAAAATATGAAATAAGCCCTGTCATGATGATCAAAATTCGATCAAGAAATGAGCCGCCTAAGCCATACCTAATATAGATCCTAAACCAGATCAGTTTAGGACTCTAGGTAATCCATGTGTGGGTTGAATAGTTTCACTTCTTATGGAGAAAGTTTCATTCTTTCTTATATCCACACAAAAAGATTCAATTAAATAAATTTAATTACTGGACAATTAATAGAGGATAGTATTCTGATATTAAAGTGATAATAATAAGATATTACAAATTGAGTAGGTATGAAAGAAGTTGAGTTACTCCCTGATAATTTAGGTGCTATCATCAGTAGTGAAATAGAGCTTTAGAGTACGAGGAAGTAACAATTAGAACAAACGAAGGAGCGAGTCCAACTTCAACTTGCTATTAGAGCAAGCTAAAGCAGATAGACTACACATTCGGAATGTAGCAAGTGAGTTAGATCATTGTACCCTAACAAAGATTCTTTTTCGATGTATATAACTACTTAACTACTCATGTCTGCATTTCATATTAATTTTTAACTTCGTTAAATATCCAGTTGACAAATAGACCCAGTTAACGAAAAGCCTCATACATTTTTATATATAGACATAGACTATATTTTCCTTTAAAATCTAGTTATCTGAGTCCATGCAAGTGAATGATCCTCTAATCACGGATCAATTCTGATAAAATGTTGTGGAATGTTCATATATTAGTGCTAGGTGCAGGAAAAGTACAAATGTAAGTTGTTACAACACAATTTATTGAAACCAACTTGAACAAGTGAGTTGCCACGTATAAGAGTGAGACTCAAACACTTACAGCCACAGGGCTAAACCTAACATGTCCAAACAGAAAACTGAACATGTTTGATTGTTAAAAACAAGTGATTTAACTATTGTATAATACATGATAATGATTTGAACTCATAACAATCACTAAGAGAATTGCGAACCATTCTGTGGATCATTCCGTTTTTATCAGTCGGCTACCTGATTCCTCTTCCATTCAGCAATATACTCCAACCTATATTATATCGTATGAGTTATGCCACTAAACAGTTTGGCGGTTCGACCGCTTAGGAACACGATAAGATTGAATCTTAGTAATCCGGTGCACTATATAACAAAGCCTATTTGTTTGACCTCTTTAAACCTTTCATTGATGGTGAAAGTCATTCGTATATTATAAATAGAAGACCACTTCCCTAATTTAAATAAGGAAGCATGGCAAGTCTCTCTCCATTTCTGGATCTAGTATAATATCTCTTCTATCGGCCTCACAATAGATCTTCGATGCCTTTATCGTTATTTTAAAGCACAGTTTCCGCTCCCTTCTCTCTATTAAGACTGTTTTCTAACTAATTCCATCCTCTATGGCCTCGACCATAGCAAGCCAGTCCTGTTTCCCCTTATTAGTGCTATTGACTTTTTAAAGGTCTTTGATAATGTCTTTGTGTCCAAGATACTGGAGAAAACATTCTTCTAACTGTAACATATAAGAGACAGCAGACCATTTTTCTCACGCTCCAACAGAGCTTGGTTTTTATAATCAAGTAACTTCCAAAGTCTGCACTTCCACTAATTGGGTCCCGAAAGTAGCAGCATACCCCAACATGAAGTAAAACTTGAAGCTGATAATAACTCTGTCGGGTTTTCAAATCCTTGTTCAATCCACCGTTAATAACGATCGTGGCATGATTTTTCGGAGTACAGATCTGACTAAATGTCATGAAGGTTTCGTCTTCGACGATATTTGGCCATGCATACCAAGGAGCATTGAAATTATGTTTTCGTAAAGATCGTCCGATAAAATTCTGGTCTGGTCTCCTGCTATTGAACAGTTGCGCATGGAAGTGCTTTAACGGACGCAGAACGGTGCATTACACATCCTTACCGAATGCGTACGAGCGACCGCACGGCCCATCCGACCATGAGTATTAATGGTATTCCCATCAAGGAGACTATCGAAATGAGTGGCACGAAGATCTATGAGTCACATCCATGCTCATTATACCTTCTTCGGTATTTCCACACTACGGCTGGATGTAAAAAGAGGCACATCTTCAAACCATCCATCAACTTAATATGGAGCTGTGAGTAGCTTTATCCCCATGTTTTTCAAACGAGTCAGACAGTTCGTGGAACTCATTGACCCCCTCCTCCTTAACTTGTTCTCTAGTAAGTTTCGCCTATAATTTGTCCCAATGGTTATTGATACATCTCTCTAATGGAAGGATCGAGACCATTTTCCGGCTCTCCTTTCATATCATGATAAGAGTGTAGGCTTCACCCAAATACAGATCTTTCTTCTAGGTGGAGTGCAATTTAACAGAGTTCTTTCCACAACTCGTGCTTTACCTGGAGCCAAAAGAGATGGAAATTTCTTCCATTTGGGACAGCTGCACCGACTCAGTTTTATCTTACCTGAAAATGCCAGGGTCATTAACAGTTGGTTTATCCATAGTTAAAAATTGAAAAATAAGTTAACTCTCGATAAACATTATCTGAACCCCGTACGTATACAGGGTCTACACTGGGAACTATAGAAAGAAAAACGTGGAATAATACATTTACAGTGTGTTTCAACATTATTGATATTTTTCAATAGCCATTAATAAACAATTAAATATCGTAATGCGGTATACAAGATACACAAATTTGTTACTTAAGACTGGATTTTTGACGTGAATCAAAATTATTGTGAAAACTTGACGTAGAAGAAATAACAGAAGGCTAAAAGAAATGGTAAAATTCTCCGCTGAACAGAAAAAGTTTATAATGAGAGTATTTGGATAACATCTTCGCCAGCAATGATCAAACGTCTGTTTCTACAAGAGTACAAGATATCTGGAAGAGCAAGAGAACAGTTCAAATTGTTTTATTTTACAAGAATAAATCGGGATTTCGACAAAAATGGAACAATTTTCTAAAAGAAGAAATCAGGAGGTCCCACAAATAGAACGCCAGAAAAAATTGATGAAGTCAGAATATTTTTGGATGTAAAATCAAGAAGCTCAGGAAGAAAAACAGCGCCTCTTTTCGACATTTCTTCAACTACTTATTGGAAAATCCTTAAAGGTACGTTTTGCATGCTGCGATCATTGCTTCAGATCATCTCGCAACGATTATCACAGAGCACTTTTTCAATGCTATTCCTATTGGGCTGTTATACAACGAACGATTATCACTGAGCACTATTTCAATGTATTCCTATTACTGGGCGATATTCGATGTTCGCCACAATCGCTGCATGCAAAACGTACCTAAGGAAGACCTTCACATGCGGTTCTATCTTGATATGGCTGTGCATCCATTAACGGAAGCCCATAAGGAACAGCGACTCAAATTCTGCCGGTGGCTCTTGGATCAGCCAGATCTCGAAACATTTGTGTTGAAAGTTATCTGAACCGATGAATTTTTTTTTTGCTTGAATCAAAGCCCATACAGTAAGAAACTTGGTCTCTTACTAGTCCCAATGAGATTGTCGAATCTAACAATAGAAATGATGAGAAGGTTATGCTTTTTGTTGCTATTGTTAACGGTAAAGTGCCAGTCGTTCATGACTTCATGGATGAAAATGGAAGACGCAAAATAGTGAATGGAGACTGCTACCATATGTTGCTGCAAGAAAATATTTGGCCCACCTTTCGTTCATGTGCTACAAGACAAGGTTTATGGTGGATGCAGGACGGTGCTCCTGCCCATTGCATCATTGCCGCCAAAGAATTCCTGTTGAACAAGTTAGGAGGAAGAGTCATCAGTCGTGGGACAAAGATTGCGTGGCCAGCGCATTCTCCAGATTTGAATCCTTTGGAGTTTTATTATTGGGCCTTAGCTCAAAAAGAAGTGTATTCTGCTAAACTAACTACAGTGGACGAACTTATCAATGTTGTGAAGAAATTTTCAGAAGAACATCACGAGAATGTCCTTCAGAGTGTAGCACTTAATGTTTTGAAGCGGGTGAATCTCTGTGTGCAGCAAAATGAAGGCCACTTTCCAGCACCTTCTATAATATGTATTTCTTGTTATAAAGAAAAATATTAAATTTAGTAGTGACTAATTAAGTAGGTAATCCCATGTGGTCAGAGTCATCAGTCCACTGGAGACCTTCCAAGAATAAATGTAAGTAAAATATCAAAATAATAAAAGTTTAATCTGAGGATATACTTCATAATTGATATAATTATAGACAAAAAATTGAACTATAACGATTAAAAATGAACTAGTAACTAACCACAAAGCATATCTTTCACGTAGCACTCAATGCAATTGTTAAGATTTTCCGGTCACACGTGGTCACGTCAAACTACATTCGATAAGCTAATTACCATACCCTTTGTGTTACAGTACCCTGGGGTAGGTATTACCAAGGCTAATATACTATAATAAGGTTGACCAGACGCCATTTTCTGCCAGACGTACGATTGCCGATAATAATAAAGCATGCAAATCAACAAGTTATTAACTGTATATCAATATTTTAACCGTTTTTTGACGAAAAGTTTGCGAATATCAAGAGAAAAATAGAATACCTTGCAATATCAGACACTTTCCTCACTTAATATATATTATTTTCAATAATAATTACCGAATTGGAATTGATAAGTAACGTGACTAAGTATAGTTGGATAGGTTACCTAGCTGTTTTTAACTCGCATTTTAGATAATTTGTGAGAAATGGATACTAACTACATTTTCAAAATCCTCTATGATATTAATTATTCAATATTTACCGTTACATACTAAATAGTAATAGTCAAATTAAGTCCATGCTAATGATAAACACCTATCAACTTACCTAGTTGAGTAGAGTATTACTACCTACATGTCGTTAGTATACCTAATTGGCGTACTTTTCATGTTTTTTAAGTACTTAGATAGCCAAATATCCATTTCATTAGATTTGAAATAGAATCAAAGGTTGACATTATTGAAATCTGCAGAGACTTGGGTGCCCGGACGAGAATTATGAGGTTGCTATAATATCTAATTTGCGGAGCAGTGTCGTACACTTTGCTCGTCTGGTTAACCTTATAGTGTATATAAACCTTGGGTATTACAGAGTAAAACTTTGTGAACTGTTGCAACACACATAAATAAAAATTAAGGTTAAGCAGTGTGAATATAATGAATAGATTCACCACTGTTTCTTATAATGGAAATAAATAAACAATACTCATAATGTTACGTTCTTCAATTGTGTTATGGTGTCACGCAAACGACATACCTCGATTGTCTTTACTATATTTCAATTCTAGTTCCCGCTTTTGAAACCTATGACTGAGAAAATAGAAATTGTCGAGAGAAGTGGATCTAATAGTAATATAATAACTTTGGTGAAACCAAGATAAGAAGAAAAATGGATTGGTACAGTAATTTACATGAGAATAAATAACCGGTTAAACGAAATATTGAAAATCATGAAGAAAATTTGAATCATATATCCTTTAACATGCAGGGGTTGGTCAAAATAATAGTAACACTACACTTTTTAATACTTTATCTCAAAATAAAGGGTTTTCACTCAAAATATTGATTCGAGAATAAGTTATTCTTCTACAAAATTAAAATTTTCCATTGTATTCCAGATTTATTAGATATTTAGACAAAATGCGTGGCCTAAATGATTTTGAAAAAGGGCAAATTGTTGGTGCTCGTATGGCAGTAGCTTTGATCACCAAATTGTCTGAGTTTTTTTTAGAGCTACAATACACAGGGAGAATATTATGGTGGGTTCATAGAAGATTATGGTAGACAGACATTATAAGGGGCTAGATCTTACGTGATTATAGATAATATTCGATAAATATCATCCTTGTGCAAAACATCCTATAAACATCTATAATCACCGTAATATTTCCCAACCATGATGTATAGTAGATTATATCAACCAAAATCTCCGAATATTTTCTGATTATGTTCCTTATATGAACTTCTATGAATGAACCATCTTAAATCTACGAAGATTTTCTGATAATAATCCTACTATGAATTTGAATGGCTGTAACATCTTAAATCTGCGAAGATTTTATGATAATATTATTTATATAAACTTCTATGACTGATCTATCTTAAATCATCGAAGAGTTTCTGATTATATTACTTATATAAACTTCTATGACTGGACCATCCTAAATCTCCGAAAATTTTCTGATGGTATTTCTTATATGAACTTCTATGATTGAACCATCATAAATCTCCGAAGATTTTCTGATGGTATTCTTTATATGAACTTCTATGACTGAACCATCTAAAATCTTCGAAGATTTTCCGAAGATATTCCTTATATGAACTTCTATGATTGAACCATCTTAAATCTCCGAAGATTTTCTGAAGATATTCTTTATATGAACTCCAATGACTGATCCATCTTAAATCTCCGAAGATTTTCTGATGATATTCCTTATATGAACTTCTATGATTGATCCATCTTAAATCTTCGAAGATTTTCTGAAGATATTCTTTATATGAACTTCTATGACTGATCCATCTTAAATCTTCGAAGATTTTCTGATGGTATTTCTTATGTGAATTTCTATGATTGAACCATCTTAAACCATCTGAAAATCTTCGAAGATTTAAGATGGTTCAATCATAGAAGTTCATATAAGAAATACCATCAGAAAATCTTCGAAGATTTAAGATGGTTCAATCATAGAAGTTCATATAAGAAATACCATCAGAATTCTTCGAAGATTTAAGATGGATCAGTCATAGAAATTTATATAAAGAATATTATCGTAAAATCTTCGCAGATTTAAGATCTTACAGCCATTCAAATTCATAGTAGGATTATTATCAGAAAATCTTCGTAGATTTAAGATGGTTCATTCATAGAAGTTCATATAAGGAACATTATCAGAAAATATTCGGAGATTTTGGTTGATATAATCTACTATACATCATGGTTGGGGAATATTACGGTGATTATAGTTGTTTATAGGATGTTTTGCCCATGGATGATATATATCGAATATTATCTATAATCACGTAAGATCTAGCCCCCTATAATGTCTGTACACTATAATCTTCTATGACCCCACCATAATATTCTCCCTGGGTAACGATATCGAGGGAATATTCCAGGAATTAGTGAAAATTAGTTGATCCCTATCGATATCGAGAGAATATTCCAAGAATTACTGAAAATTTGTTGTTCCCCTAAGGATATCGAGGGAATATTCCAGGAATTAGTGAAAAATAGTTGAACCCCTAAAAATTATAAAAGAAACTATTATAAAAGAAGAAAAAGAAATAATCTATGAAATATGAAACTATATTTGTCGATGAAAACCTAAAGATAAACTTGAGTTATCATATTGCATAAAGTTCATTAAAAATCCTACTTCTACTGTGTCCAGGATGGTCGAGTGGTTAGCGTCGCAAGCAGAAGTCAACAAGGTGTGGGTTCGAGACCCGGAAAGATCACTTCATTTCTTTCTCCATTTCTTTCCATTTAATTTGTATATAACAATATGTTTCATTCAACCAATTCATGTAAAGTAAGCGTACACGTACAAATGCAGTATATGCTAGGAAATATTAATTTTTTTATTCTTCTAGGATTATGGGTGAAATTATCTGATAGTATAGGAGATTCCCCCCTTTAATTATAGGAGTGAACATGGTAGAAAACTTGGACATAAGCACCCCCAATTCTCTTCTATGATTATGGTAGAAAGACTCCTTTAATCTCTCAAAATCTTCAATGATTATGGGTGAAATCATCTGATGGTATAGGAGATTCCCCCCTTTAATTATAGGAGTGAACATGGTGGAAAACTTGGACATAAGCACCCCCAATTCTCTTCTATGATTATGGTAGAAATGCTCCTTTAATCTCCCAAAATCTTCTATGTCCCCCCTATAATTTTCTCCCTGGGTACAATGATGGCACAATTCAAAAAAAGAACAATGAAAGACCTCCAACTTGCAACTCTGATCGGCCTTCCAAGCTCTTTGATCATTAAATTAACCGCATTTTCAAGTTTCTAGAAGAATTGTTCATCGTGAGCTCCATGAAGCTGGATACCATGGGAGAGCCACCATCTGGAAATCACTGGTTTCTTCTCGAAACGTTGGGAAGCGGATGATGTGCCGGAGCCACAAGACCTAGTTTTCGATCAGTAGAAGCTAGTAATATCATCTGTTGAGTCCAGTTTTACTCTTTTTTCCGACTTCGGGTGAGTTTGCGTATGGAGGCAGCCAAAAAAAACTTTCAACCTACGGTGAAGCACGTAGAAGGATCAGTAATGCTTTGGGCAGCTGAACTGTAAGTTATCTTTGATCAATTATTGTCTTGTATGATAGGATCAGCAGCAAAGCTTACGTTGAACATTTCTTAGAGCGACCAGGTACATCCAAGGTGACTGCATCTTCAAAGACGCTAATGCTCAAATCCACAATGCCCATATCGTTAACAATTTGTATAAAGAGCTTGAAACTGAGCTGGAACACTTGGAATGGCTCCCACAATCTATGGATCTCGATTGTCATTGAGAATTTGTGGTGTCTATGTACTCGAGCGATAAATCGGGAATCGCTAACTCCCACGCTCTCGTCTGGATGATCTGGAACAGGTTTTGATGGAAGAGTGGCTGAAAATTCCGGTGGAAGAATTCAAGAAGCTTTGTAATTCCATTCTGAGACGTATTGAAGCAGTATTGAAGGCTACAGGATGTCCAACTCCATATTAAATCAATTATTTCAATTATTTTTTTCCAATCACTGTACATATTAATTAATTTTCATAAGCAAAGCATTATGAAGCAGGCACAAAATTATCGTGTCTTAGTTTTTTTAAATGATGGGTCATTGGTTATTACTGAAGAGCTGTGGTTCACAGTTAACAACAAAATTGAAAATAAAATTCCTACATGTAGCTATCTTAATATTTCGAAGTTGAAGAATCAAAAACACTTAAATATGTGTACATAATAATGAAGCTGGAACAATTTAAATAATTAGGATTCGAATTAGATATTCTGGAGTAATCAGATAGGACTATGTAAAGAAATGAGCAATTTGCAGGGCTATTGGCGGTGATCCTTTGATCACAGCAATGAAAATTCGAAATCGATATTGGTGTTGACATGTGCTCTTCAAGCGCTATAATTTTAGTTCAATTTTGATGATTGAGTCTAGACTTAACTATGTGTTGACTTTGACCCTAACTGGCACAAGCAGAAAGAAACTGCCGTAAAAAGCAATACCAAATAAAGCAATTGGATATGATGTGGGTTACGCCAAGGTAATTGCGACTTCAAAGAGACATGCAATTTATGCTCATCAAACTGAAAGATTAGTCTTAGAATAGCTCAACAACCCAAAACATACCAGACCATATTGATGACATAACTATTGCTACCGGTAATCAAGGATGCCAGTTATTCCTCGGTCAACAAATTGCTGTATATTATGAAGCATTTCCTTTTTAGGTTGTTATTGAGAGCATAGTTATTTAAGGGCAGGTTGTACAGGCAATCAGAGGCTCTATTTCGGGCTCAAAAATGAGAGCGACTAAATTCGCCGAAAACTAAGCTGAATGGGCTGAACTCGACCTATCCACAGAAAAAGAGGGGGGAGTCCAGATGTGTTGTCAGAAATACGAATATAAATAAAGTTTGATGGACATATAAAGTATAACTGTCGTATATGTTTTATAACGTGAATAACAACAAATTGCAACTAAAGCTGAGTGTGCTTATTGAAATGATGAACCGATAATGTTGAATGAGGCCCTGTTTATTCATGCTACACATAGCGTCACTATAAATCTATAGGGAGAGGGAGGTACTGACGTCACAGTTCTATAAACGGAAAGCACAATATCAGTGAACGAACTGCACCCCATTGATGAGAGCGTATGCCTACAGAGGTGCCACGCCATTGGTGCCCCCGCTAATCAATAGCCCTCGCTCAGCCAATGAGGGACGAGCTTTGCACTAGGCAGTGTAAGTGTCGGCGTAGGAGTCAGAGGCTATATAAGGAGGAAGGCATCGTTATCAAAGCTCATTATACACTCTGCAGTCTAAGCGCAAGCGGCATAGTGACAGTGTCTCTCAGTTCCATAAAGTGATTTACGATAGCAAGAAGTGGCATTACTTGGAATTAGTGAGGATTAACCAAGAGCTAAATAACAGTGAGTACCAGAATTGATTATGTAGTGGTATTCATATCATAAATAATTATAAAATATATATTTCCTTTCTGAGTTAGGTTATTTTTTCAAACAGGTGTGATTCTAATATTAGATTGCTGACATTTGAATATACCAACACAATTTGCAATATTATAAATAGGGATAAGTATGCATATACTCTTTATTTATCATTGTATTATTTCGTGATGAAATAAAATTTGAACATATATTTTAAAATTACTACGCTTTAGGAAATATACTGCAACAAAAGTTTATATTATTTTTGAACTATATTATCATGAAACAATTAGAATGTTAAATTTTCATTTAATTAAATTCAAGCTTTCTTTAACCACGTTATTGTTCATCAGCTATTTTTGGATTATATTTCAATATAAATATTTGACATTAACTACACATTTTGTTTTAGTTGTCACTTGCCATATACCTTAAATATTGAGTGTACTTTGTAAAATAGTTAATATGTAAATATTACTGCATTTAATATAGAAAAAACTCTTGGTTTCTACAAATCTACATACCTATTATTCTACAATGGTGTTAAATTATTTGAAATTATTTTTCACATACAAGTAGAATGTTTTAATTAAAAACATTTTTTCGTAATTACGACCTACTTTTCTTACTCATTGTTGTTGTTTTTTTTTTAATGTAAGAGACATCAAGTTTCACTTACAAACAACTGCACTCTTATCAATAAAATGTTTCAACTTGATAAATCTACGCAATTGGACATCCAAATTACGTTTAACAAAGTATAAATCCATTTACTAATATTACTTAGAATAATTATTTAATTCATATTCATTTCTAAATTTTTAAAAACTACTCAATTTACTATTCATAATACATAGATAACTTTGGTTACAAACTTATAGCTAAGTATTTATAGTACGCATAGCATAAAAAATCTACGTAGTCACACCAGTTGTACACTTAATTAAGTCTACGGAAAAGTGTACTCAAATTACATTTATACTACAATGCCATTAAATTCAACCACCTTATTTTTACTTGTACTCAATTTCTGTGCAAGATAATAAAGAATTTATAACATAGTAGATAGTGTGACGTAAATAGTGCTGGTAAATGTCAGTATCACGCACTGCTGACGTCATAGCTATTGATTAACACACACGAACGAACAAACAATCTGCAACGAAACGAAACCGTCTACGAATTGAAGCTTATATTGCAAAGAGAATGTAAAGATGGTGGAGTGAAGTAAGGGAGATTGTACAGCAAAGGTGTAAAGAAAGAGAGTATACAGAAGAGAGTACACAGCAAGAGAGTATACAGGAAGGAGGGTACACAGCAAGAGAGTACACAGCAAAGAGAGTACACAGAAAAAGAGTACACATCAACTAGTGTTAATAAAGAGTGTACAGTAGAAGATCGTACAGCAAGAGAATGCACAGCAAATATACTAAAAAGAGTATGGAACAAGACTTCAGATGATTAAGTACTTTAAATGGTACATTTATAATAACTACCCTAATACTGCCTTCATCAATCCATTTGCGTGCACAAAATTACAATAATATTCGAACAAAACATCACATAATTTTTAGTTACCTATTAAATTAATAAACTGAAAATCTCCAAAGGAAATAAATCATAATTATGACGATAACATGTAAAATTACATGTGTGAGATTGACTAGAATGCGACACACCTCAAATAATAATTGTGAATGGAATTACAGTATAGAGCAGCTTCATGCATAAAAACAAATCGCGTTGAGGGTCTATTTCAATTCACTTAGATGAGAGACTCTATTAAAAATTAGGTCAGAACTTAATGGCTTTTGCAATTACATAAACACATTCTAACGACATCATACTAGTGCACAGACCTTGGCCTACTCTAACCCAACTCACCTCCCTCCTTCAGAAATGATCCAATTGATTGCACTGATCCTGATGTGGGGTATGGCCATGGCCTCTCCATTACCTTATGGACACTCTGGTCTGATGCCACGATCCCAGCCAGCCATCAATGAGGTACTTGCTTACATAGAGGCAGCTCAGAGGCAGCACCAGCGCCAAGAACCATCTTACGGCTACCAAGAGGCAGCTCCTGTCTATAGCCAGAGAGGATACATGGATAACAGACCACGAAGAGTGATGGTGAGTTAAGAGAAAAACACTGAAAAGGGTTATTACAATGATAATGATAATGAAATATATCCATACTAGATAAACTGCTCTCATATTGCTAACTTTCAAATATTTTTCTCCTACAGGACAATAACATGGGTCCTTTGATCCAGTACCTGAACTCCCCTGAGTTTCAACAAGACTATCCGTCCTACGCAGATCAGGTCTATAGTGATGCAGATGGTGATTGGTACGACGAAGCCAGTCCAGATTATGAGCTGACGAACAGTGAGCAAACAAACCAAGACATGGCCTTGGCTAAGCTTATGCTCGACCATATGGCTGGTAAATACTCCCTGGAAGATCTTGAAACACTGCAAAGGGAGGCAAAGATTGAAGAGACTACAGAAAACCAGCTGCGATCTCTTGCAAAACAGGTGAGAGAATACCTATATTTACCGGGCATTTGAAAATCTATATTAATCACTAAAGCTCTCCGAAGTATATTAGTGTCTATTATATATATTTTTTGAAATTTTGTGTTATTACTTATTTGAAGATTAGTTTTAACATTTTTATTTGTTTATCTCACAAGGCCCAACTAAAGAAGGCAAACAGAGGTCCTTTAATGGGTATGGCTGCTCCCAGAAGCATTTCTCGGTCGCACATGGGATTGTCCAGAGACCAAACCCCCAGAGGTCTTTCCTTGGGAGTGGCTCCCATCAAGAATGATAGGTACATGGGTCTCACTTCCCAGAATATGGGACAAAAGGAGGTAGCCTTAATGATCCCTGCTACAAGTGCTCGCAGACCAGTTTTTGTGCAGCAGATGGAAGAAGTAAGATTTTAACCCAAAATTTGTTAGGAAATATTGATCATGTATTTAGAATATTCCATATGACTGCTTATTGTATTTCGTAATATCATTTCCTACTCGTATTAATCTCATTTTAAATTTTTTCATTACTCAGGAGAAGAAGAGAAGCTCAAAACAGAAATCTTCGTCAACTTCCACAGTTTCACCAATTGAAAGCTCTAAGCACACGAAAGAATCTAGTCAACCGAAAGGAAGAGAATCCGGAGTGGTGGAGGTAGTGAAAGTGAAATCTACCAAACAGACTCCAGCCTCAGTAGAAGAGGCGGGAGACTCTCCTTATTTGAGGCCAGCTTATGAGGCTCTGAAGAAGTATTTAGAAACTGAACGGAGAGCCAGAGTGGTGAGTACTAGCTATATAAATTCACGAAAATGATCACTGTTCAACCTTTTTGTTTCACTTTTCTATGGCCATCACATTCTTGATGTCTATACTAGAGTAAAATAATGTCCAGAATGTAATGCATCACCTTTTCCAAATTTTATGAATCAGAGTATACTATAGTTTCAAATTAATGTCTATTGTAGGCAGGTAATGTTCAATTATATTCTGATCAATGCCACCTGTTGGCTTTCTAGTGGGAGGAGCTGATGTGCCAAATCTACCATCAGATCTAAAAATCATTAGGAATCATACTTTAATAACTCTTAATATTGTCTCCCATCTAACACAACATTGAGTTGACATGTTAAAAACATATTAAGCGTTAGTTAGTTTAAGTAGAATGATTACAATATATCTTGTTCGTACATTATGATTTTGAGTAAATAAGCAGGTATGGTGGCAGTATTTGGCATCCTAGCATAAAGCTCGCCCACACACTTTAAAGAGCGATGTACTGTCAGAAAAACTTGAGAATAGGTTTGACTCTGTCTTTGGAAGACTTATCCAATTGGCTGATGAAATTTATGATAGAAGCATTGACCTTGCGAATACAGAAAATAAATCGCCGACTACACTTTAATTAGTTTACTGAAGGTGTTGTTAATTTTTATAATCGCCTCTTTGTTTGTCTGATAGGAAAAAACATAAATTATCATTAATTAACTGGAATTTAATTACAAAAAATCATAATCATAAACTAATAACTGTTCTTTTTTCTCAGACTGCTGACGAAGAGGTTCTCAAATCTCCTCAAAAGCGGTTCGTCAAACCCGAATCACCTACTTTGAGAGAATCTCACAGAGACGCACTAAGTGATCAACTGAACAACCTCAAGAAATCTGTCGCATGAATATCCTCTTCACTGCATTTATAAATATGTGAAAATTAGAAGCAGCGTTTTGGCCATTTCCACTACTTTGAGCTTTATAGAATTAAGGGATCACTAGTCGGACTTGAGAAGAAATTTCCGTTAAATCAGAGAGGCGAAAAACTGTTGCTCCTTCTAGAATCTAGATTAACAGTCAAAGGAGTCAGAAGCAGTCAAGTTAAGATTTTGATGAACTGATGTCGGTTTTTGGTATTTGTAAACTTTTTGGAAATATGGTTGATTCTAAGAGAACAGAAAGAACTGAGAGATATAGTGATGGTTCTGAAACTGGTTACGAGTTTTGACTGTTTTGAGAGCTGGCTAGGTAATGTTGAAACTTTCAAATGCAAATATTTGTATACTTGAGAGAATATTTTGAGAGGGATTGCTAGGAAAAGTTAACGACGTTATAATAACTATCTCTTACTCTAACAGTGCGGTATTTCAAAGTTATAACTCCTTCCTATAGACGTTAAATACTCGAGAAAAAATCCACAACACATTTTTACGACTGTCTCAAACTTTCAAATTAAAATTGTACGCAAGGAAGCTCTCTCGCGTAAAAACTGTAATGAGAGATTTTTCTGACACTTTCGTAATTTTTGGTGGTGGAAAAGAGTATTTAATGGATTTTATATATATATATGTAAATACTCTATTTTAATCTAACTCATGTGATATTAGACAGGAGACAGTCTATGATGGACTCGTTCCTAGCTACCTATTTTACGTTATCCAATCGAAATATACTATAAATGAGAAACCATAGAGAGAGAATTGACTATTGTTTAGATCAGATAAATATTATTTAAGTTTTTAGAATTTTATCTGTGCTGTTAGATTGTTTTAGTCATTGAGCAGTTGAAACTGGTACAATAAGTTCGATCAAATTCTAGTCACTTCTGTTTGTCTAAATTAGATATTTTTACTAGTTCAAGATCAATAAGATAAATTGGGAAGATCATCTTTTATGAGGACAATTCAATTCGGTTCATCTTTCTCAATTGCCATATATTATGTTTATAGCAATATAGAATTGAGAGATATAGTTTATATATTTTTTGTACCTTTATATTATTCATTATAGGTAGATGCAATTATTTGCCAGCTAGCTTTTATTCAAATATATACTATACTTCGATTCCTTATATCAATTCTTATTATATAAATGCCTAAATGAATTATATTGAAAGTTATCAATCAAATGATTTAAATACCTATACTCTAACGTATGGAATTATTTTTATATCTATTTACTACATCTCAAATATTAATATAATGATAAATCTATGAGAACATTAGAAGTTGACTAGCTAACTCACTGAGCTCCATTTACTGGTGGCAGTACCTAAGTTATAGGTACAGCGACTTGGAACAGGAGTTCAGTGCTTTAATTCATTGCATTTTCATCTATTGTGATAATGATTCACTCACTAGGACTTTTGTTAAATAAATAATCTATTTTTTACATCAACCAACTAGTTTCTATTACCTTCTTACATCATAAGTTACAGAAATTGAATTAAATACTTTTCTTACTGTAGTAGATTAACTTAAATAGTAATGATATATATTCAAAAACAGTCTGAACGATCAAAATTTCTCTTAATAAATTAGATTAGTTAATCCAATTTTTCAAATACAATCCAAATAAGGAGAATTTTGCAAATATACTTGAAAGTTTGTCATAGTTCGAACTTTTCTTTCCGATATTCAATATTTTGGATTCACAAAAATTGGTCCTATGAACTATGGAGAACTCTTTGAGCTGAGAGTCCTCTGAACTATGTTCCAGTTGAAATCAAGTTCTCAGAGAAGCGATCTGGAAAAAGTAGTTCAATTCGCAGAAAGTAAAAAAGTCCAGTTATCAGTCTATAACGATATAAAATATTTCAGACAAAGATATAATATATTTTGCTTATATACGTAGAAGTTAATAATATAACTATAGAAAATAGTTCAGCTACAACAATAGAAAATAGTTCAGATAAAACCATAGAAAAAAGTTCAGCTATAACTGCAAAAAAATGTTGAACAGTGGTGTCGGTTAACGGTTATTAACATAGATTCATTGAAAATAATTCGACAATAATCATGAAAATAAAGCAGCTAGAAATGACATGAAATTGATAGTCTATGACTCTATAACATATGAAAACAAAAAGCTGTTTTGTCTGCAAGTCTTGGTTATTTATTAATATATGATACCATTGGAAATATTAACTTAATTCTGAGTGATGAAGATGCATTAGAACCTATATTTATATTTGAAAGTAGTTTATTTTTTACTACTATCAATTGTTCATTATCATTATATTTGGCTAAACATAATGTAGTGGTTTTTTATTTGTCCGCACCAGGATATATAGACTATATATTATAGTGTATTATCGTCTGATTTTAAATTCCATCCGCATTTTCTTCACTTTCCTTAAATAATCAGTTTTCTTGACTTTGCAGATTGTATAAGCTTTATTTGAGTAAAGATATATTCTAAACTGAACTTTTCAACCACTTCCAATTTATTTGCTCTAAGGTTTCTAGAACATCTGTTTCTATAGATTGAGTAAATTTATTCCGGATGATGTTATGCTGAATCTGTACTAGGGAAGAACCGGGAGCATTCGGACAGAGGGATGGTTCGGACAACTCGTTTAAACATTTTATAATTGTTGGAACTACCGCTTATTGCAACTGAATGTTTGCGACGTGTTAACCGTAAGCTATTTGAAAGATCAAATGCGAAGATGTAGTATTTCGCCCCCGAGGGGTAATGTACTGTTTTCTTCAATATTGATGTAATTTTTCGTGATTTAACTGGATCTTGTGTGGACTATATGAATAGGAAACTGATTCTCAATCTCAAAGGTATGAATTATATCAATATTTTATGTTACGTTTAGTGTGTTAAAAAAATAATACAAATGAAATTAGAAAAATGGTTTTAATTTTGATGTGTCATTTGGGATGAATCGGAAACAGAGGGAAGGTTCGGACACTGTCCGAACCTTCCCTCTGTTTCCGATTCATCCCACCATTACAATTTATTGAAGTAATTCTTATTAAAAGAGATTATTCAGAACTTACAGTTAATTATTTTAATTGAAATAGCATTCGTTTATATAATTAGTTTCAACTCTTGATATTAGTGTCTTTAATTTACAAATTGACGATCGTAATCATGTCTTTTCATTATAAAAGTAAAACTGATAGAGGCCCTAGTAAAGAAGGTATTCGAAAAGTATTTGATGAATTCCAAAAAGGATTATCTGTCAGAAAAGCTGCTGAAATTCGAGGGGTATAGCAAGATCTACACTTATGGACTATAACCCTGAGCATTCGGACAGTTTTTGTTAAAAACAGAATAATTCGTAAACTTATTCGAATTCTACTATTTAAATATTTTTGTATGAAGATAAATCGTGTTACTTCAATTTGTTTTGTAACTGTTTTACAGTTTAAACCTACATTTGAAAGTTATAAGACAAAATGTAAGAGAGATTCAAGTGTCCGAATGCTCCTTCCTAGAAGGAGACTTTGGACAAGCTGTGAGGATGATTCGGACGCCATGAAAATGGTTATAACATTGGAAATTTGGGTAATTAAACGATAGGATTGAATTCGGATCAACTAATTTAATTGAAATAAACCATAATGACTTGTTATTCACAGTAATAATTCATTGTATTTGAAATTTTATCTTAATTGTAATGATTAAACATTTTCTCCAACAAAATATAGATAGCCCATGAATAATCACTGTGAAATTGTCCTTATATTTAATAGCAAAATATCAAAAACAAATGGTATAACTATATCCTTTTACTTTGGGTATAACTATTTCCTTTTTCTTGGAATTCACCAAAATTAGTAAATTACATCTTAAATATTTTATCTGTTTAAAGTATAGTCCATAAGTGTAGATCTTGCTACATCTCCAATTTCAGCAGATTTTCTGACAGATAAACATTTTTGGAATTCATCAAATTTTTTTTGAATACCTTCTTTATTACGGCCTGTATCAGTTTTCCTTTTATAATGAAAAGGCATGAATACAATTGCCAAACTACAAAATAAAGACACTAATATTAAAATTTTCAACTAATTTTATAAACGAATGCTATTTCAATTAAAATAATTAACTTCAAGTTCAGAATGTCCTTTTTCATAAGAATTACTTCAAAAAATTGTAATGGTGGACTGAATCGAATACAGAGTGAAGGCTGGGACACCGTACCCGAACCAACCTAAACATAAGTGTCCGATTCATCCCAAATGACACATCAAAATTAAAAACATCACCATTTTTCTAATTTCATCTGTATTATTTTTCAACACACCAAACATAACATAAAATATTAATATAATTCATACCTTTGAGATTGAGAATCAGTTTCCTATTCATATAGTCCACACACGATCCAATTGAATCACGAAAAATTACATCAATATTGAAGAAAACAGTAAATTACACCTCGGGGGTGAAATACTGCATCTCCACACTGGATCTTTCACATAACTGACGGTTAACACGTCGCACACATTCAGTTGCAATAAGCGGTAGTTCCAACAATTATAAACATGTTTAAAGGGGCAGTTCAGTCACTTTTTGTTTTAACAATTTTAATGTCAAACGATTGCTTAGTAAGAATAAAGTATTCGTGTAGAATTGCAATGTTCAATAAAATCTAATAATGGAAGAATATCATTTTATATATAATTAATTTCTTACCAAATGCTAACGGTAGATGGCGCCACAATCAGTGGCGCCATCTTGTAAACATGTAAACAAACCAACTAAGATAAGTTTCTATCTAGATTCTAGCTCAAGTGAGGAGATGGCTTTATTTTGAAAACTATGACTTCTTGTCTTGAATCTTTTCATCATTTTGACGCAAACAAAGGTTGATTACTGCATACATAAATTAATATGAAAACAACAAACATACTCACGTACATACTAATGAGTGCAAATACTTCCGGTAGGTGTCGCTAATTTTATTATATACTTTTTATGTGAACATTTTAAAAATAAACGAGCATTCAAATATTACATAATTAAATTTTCTGAATCGTTTTAAAACAATTTGGCGATTATTTTATTTTGACTTTACTATCCCCTTAAACGAGATGTTCGAACCATCATCATGTCCGAATGCTCCCGGTTCTCCCCTAATTTACTAACTTTTGGCGTAATTCCAAGAAAAAGGAAATAGTTATACCCTAAGTAAAAGGAAATAGTTAAATCATTTGTTTTTAATATATAGCTATTAAATATAAATATAATTTTACAGTGATTATTCATGAGCTATCTATATTTTGTAGGAGAAAATGGTCAATCATTACAATTATGATAAAATTTCAAATACAATGAATTAATACTGTGAACAACAAGTCCTTATTGTTTATTTCAATTAAATTAGTAGATTCAAATTCAATCCTATCGTTTAATTACTCAAAATTCCATTGTTATATCCATTTATATGGTGTCCGAACCATCTTCACAGCTCCGAATCATATTTCATGAACAATAGATTACCCTAACCCCCTTCACAAAACAAGAAGTCGTACTAACACCAACGTGTCATATCAGCGTCTTTCTGAGATCACTATAGCATTTAATGGGCCAAGATTGTGGAACTCCATTTCAGCTCATATTAAAGACAGCCAGAATCTGCATATATTCAAGAATGAGTGAATTTTTCTGAATGAATATGTGAAGTGACGGGAAGATAACCTTATATTTGCAATTTTCGGCACTCTGTAATTAACCTATTGCTTTCTGCCCGAAAAGTTCTTTTGAACTTCGCATTGGCTTGAGAATAAATTGTTTTCTTTTAATTTTTAATAAAGATTATTATACATATTCAGTTTTTATGTAGAGAAAATGGTAGAGTGTTGCGCTTATGGATATTTTGAGAATGGGAGTAAAGACAAAAAAAGAGATGTTTCCTGTTTGAGACATAGACCCAAACTATTTTTTTTACTGTATTTTTGTCTAAAAAATTCGAAAATCATAACGGTACTTTTTGAGCTATGAGTGTTTGAAGTTATTTATTCCCTATTTATTACTGATGAAACGTAAAGTTTGAATTTTCTTCTCATTTTGAAAAATCTCATCATAGGATGGCCGTAATCTGCACACTTCATGATTGTTAATGACCTGGTAGGGGGGCAGCCCCGACACACATATATCAGTATTGAGGTAATAAATGTAAAATTCTACCTCTTACTTCCTCTCTATTAAGAGTTTCGTGAGAAAAACAATCAGAAGTTGTACTGAAAATAAGATATTCTTAGCAGAATATGTCAAAACATTTCATACAGTTTTATTTTAAAAAAATAGGCTCTAATGCTGAATTGAGAAATGAAATACTCATATAGAATAGCACACACAGCAACGTTCGGACAGTTTTACGGCATCTACGCTTCATTGGCATAAAAAGTATAGAAGTGGTTAACTCCATAGTCACCCAGTGAATTAAGAAGTAACTTCATACAATTAATTATAGTGCTATTGAAAAAAAAGCATCTCGTGACGTCAGTAATTGGTTGTATTACAAAAAATATTATCAAGAAATCATTCTTTGTATAAAATGTTTTTCTCGATAAATTAGTGATTTCATTTGCATTACTTAATTGTATGTTTCAATAACTATAATTGAATAAATATGTTCCATATGACGCTAGAGAATGTAATATGACACTTAAAGTGGTGATTAAGTTCACTATTCTATGGACTAACTTCTTCTATTTTTTGAACTGTGGTACACACAAACTGGTCAGTCGGGTGCTGACCTTCGGTGAAACTAACGAGAGGTGTGCGAGCAGCTCTGAGCTGTGCGGGTAGTTACTGGAACATTCATTCTAAAGTTATACTCTATAGAAATAGATAACTAGAGTGTTAAAATGTTCTTGTGAGTGAGTTTTCTCTTTTTTTTAGCAAGAATGTGCACATTTGAACAGTTTCTTTTTGAGTTATGATATCAGGGTAAGGAGGCCCTCTAGAAAATTGTCTTAAACATCGCAATGAAAACACAAATGTCAGTACTAGCTCAGAGTAAATTAAAGTATCCTAATTGGAATTTATCAAGTAAAGTATGAAAGATTCCTATTTCACAGTAGCTACCTACATTAAATGTCACACGAATCTATTTCGCGAGTTCAGATCTGTACATATATCTTCAGAGGCGTTCAGTTTATAAAACTGAAAAGCATATTTGCTCAGTTTAAGATTATTGCACTGTCATTCACACCTTGTAGCAAACACTCCATCAACTAATTCTTTTATTCTAATTAAATAAAGTAGTACAATCATTTGGAATAATCACTTGCGATTAAAAAAAATTATTAGTTTGGGTGAAACTTTTGGGGGTAATTTATCATCGCAAAGTTACTAAGTACTCGAGAGAATACCATAACAACTACATTACAGATAGTACTGTCAAGATAGACCAGTATGCTTAACCTATTTACGAAGGTATTATACACTTATTAATCACTCATAGATAGATATACAATTTAAAAATATATACTTAATCACTTTAAAGTTCCCATCCGCCTAACTTTATCGCACTCACTAATTTAGTTGAAGATTAGAAACACAGTAACATCAGTCTACAATAGATTTCTATAATTTTCGTACATCAGTGATGTGTGTTATAACTCATTAATAGGGTGAGTTAACTCAACAGAACGTGTCATATAGATAACCCCTACTTTTAGAATTTGTTAACAAATATAATAGTGAAATTTTTCTATGTGCAAAGTGGCAATAATTTTTTTTACCTTATCTCTCTTTTAATTTTCATTTCAAGTCACAGCATTTAATAAGTTAGGTAGATAGTCTATCTACTCTCACCATGCATGCCCTACTGCTGCCCCTACTCCTTCTGTTCCTGAGTGTTGGTGCCTCCTTTGACGGGCCTAAGGAGGCTGCCGTGTGGCTAGATGATGGCAACGGACACACAGTCAAGGTAACTACTAACTCTAGAACATCTTTGCTGTTGCTAAGTTCTTTGGTGTTTAATGTGGAGAGTTTATATACAACAGGTGACCCGTCATGTCAATATATATTTAATATATTAATTAATTTTATCAATAAAATGCTTAATTACTTTTCACTACCATGATTTTCACTGATTATTATATAATTGCTTTACTTCTTTCTTGAATGATAAAAAAATGATATGTCAAGTGGTAACAATTTAGGACATTGTAGATCTTGTCATTAGAGTTAATTGTTTGATGTTTTTATCCTAAATTATTAACTATATCCTATAAGTAGAAATTCAAATTACCTTAATTAAAAATCTCTTCCTTCTACCCGATAATAATTTTAAGATCATTATTCCCAAATGCAGTTCTGATCACGCAAAACTATTAATTTGTTGCAGATTTTCATCGATTTCTTCTAATTTTCAGGAACTGCTGAGTCCTCAAGAAAGTCTAGAGTTTTCAGAAACTCTTCGTGAGACGATGGGACTACCTGACCACAAGAAATTCAAACTCAGACACAAGTAAGATGTCTTACACAAGTAAGACACTTAAATATTATTATCTCGCCGTAAATATTCACATTAGAGGTTGTGTTTCTTAAACTATGGTTAGTAGCTTCAGCCGTTACCCACTTGAATAATCTCCTTACCCTGTCCGGGCCTGAATCTATGGACTATAGCAAGTTTCGAGTTATCGGTCAGTACTTCATTTTCGGACATATAAGAAAAAACAATATAATAATAATTATTTCACTAGGATTGGTTGAGTAAAAGCAACCAACCTGGGTTGGTTGTTTTTACTCAACTAATCCTAGTGAAATTATTATTATATCGTTTTTTTTCTTATGTGTCCGAAAATGTGGAATTGACCGATAATTCGGAAGTTAACCTTGTAAGTTTCTTGAAATATGAAAGGGTAAATAATACTATTAATAATTAATAATAAATTATTCTGATGGCTATACGGAAATATAATGACTGAAAATGGCTCAAGAAAGAATAAGTATAGCGTAACTAGCTAATAGAATGTAAACTAAAATCTAGTTATCCGTTTCCTATTAAATGTCAAAATAACCATTTTAAAGATAATTTACCCCCAGTTTAAGAAACATGACATCATAGTATTTAGATTTTAGAATGTTGAAGATAGTATTTTCAAAAGATAATATGAAACTATATGATTTACAAAATCCATTGCATAAGTGTGCCCTTCAAATGTTCATTTTGATGTATAATATTTGATAGTTTCTTTATTTATGCAAAGCGGTGAATTATAATAATGCATCTGTTTATATGAGTAATTATTATGACTATATAGAGAGTCAAGCAAGATGACCCCCTCAGTGTACGCTCTTTCCTTTTGGATTCCTAAACTTACTACTCTGAGACAACAATTTTGAAGACAAAGCCCACCCTATAGCTTTTATTAATTAGTACAGGCTATGGCCTACTTATACAACAGGATGATCAATTATTGTCTAATTTATCATTACCAACTCTCTATAAAGGTAATTTGAATTTTAGCTTTTCTGTATCCATGAGCATTGTCACTGATGGTGATAGGCATTTTTACTCTTGGAGCCACTTTCCTTTTTGACTGCTTCTTCCTGTCACTTGTACCTTATTTCCTTTTGACGTCATCTAAATGACTTTGGTTCCGAAGTAGAGTCCCCCCCCACACACACACACTAAAATTTATTAAATCCTCTCTACAGTAATTTAGATGCCTCTGCCCCCCGCTTCATGAAGAGCATCTACAACACGCTGGACGAATTGGGCATGCCTCGTGACGATAGGATGGACCCAGCACAACGAGATGTGCTAGAACGAGCAGATACAGTAGTAACTTTCACCAGTAAAGGTGAGAGGCACTGTACATTCATTTCTTTTGCTGTGATGATAGGATAATCACATAGCACTATTTTCATGTTATGTCTTATGGTGCAATTTGAATGACGATTGAAGGGGCCCGAAGATTTTAAAATATTGTCATTCTTTTTTTTTCAATAACTATAATAAGGATTTATAGAGATCCAAACAATTGATTTATAGTGCTCTTAACAATGATCTAATATATAAGTTAGTGATGGAAAATGTCTAAGAATAATATCAAGTACTTAAATGAACAGTTTAAATTAAGTATTTCTCAACAAAACTTTTATGTTCTCGATCATGACAATCTGCGGTAATAATATTTTCACATTTAATTCGTCCAAACTTAACCCTAGATCAGAGAGTAATATTTTAGCGTAAAGAGTGAACGGTCCCCTACTGTGCTTCACTACTTGAAGGAAATTAAATAATTTAGTTGTTACTATGCGAGTTTTTTAAATTATTGCTATAGAACAGTGGTTCTTAGAGTATTTTTCTCGCACACCCCTTGCTTTTCTCGGGCACTCCTGAGCCTTGTATTGCATTGAAATAAATTAAAAAATTACTATTATAATATACGTATTTGGTTACTATGATGTTAGTAAAGTTCAAATATACTTCATGTATATATACTGCAATCCAGGCCCCAAAGGGGTGCCGGGCACTTCACTTTAAGAACCACTGATCTAGAACATAATCAAAATTTTCAGTCGTAACACTGCACCCAATTTGTGCTCTAATATTGTGCACTAAATTTTGCACAGAATTATTGCTTTACTTTCAGTACTTATGCTTTCAGTGCTTATTATGCACTTTTGCACCTAATTAGTGCTTATAATGCACCCAATTAGTACTCAAGTGCGTTTCAACTCATGTTTGTTTACTAGGGTTTCTAGTCGCGTGTTTACGGGCTCATCAAACGCGGTTTGTTTATGTAAACCGAGAACAAAGTTCGGTAAACAAAGATGTTCTCCTTACAAGAATAGACTGTATTATTTCTATTATATGTACATGCGGCTGCATAGTTTATATATGTCTTTCAAGTCTATAATCTTCATTTCATATTTCAATTTGGTACAGTGAAATTAAAAGAAATGTGGCCTAGTTTTGATATTATAAACAGTTAAATTAGGAGTATTTAAAAGCTCCCTCTGACCTCATCTTAATATCCTAATTACTACAATATAATTAATTACTTTCCTTATATTTCATCAAAGGAAAATTTCAAAAGCAATGGACGTTTGAATCTAATTGAATAGAGTAGTTAGTGTATAGGAAATATCTAGAAGAAAGCATTTGTAACTGTATTATTTCTATCCTATAACTAAATTAACAGTACTCTATTTAGCAGTAAATATTTCTCACGTTACGTTATGGGTTACAATATTAATGTTACTACAAATTCAATAGCTAATAAAATATGAAACTTGAAAGATTCCCTCAAATTCTAAATTTTAATTCCTCTATTATTAGAACTTAGATTACAGGTTACAAAACTAGAAACTACAATAATAATATTCTTGTGTTGGTTTGGCAATTTCTTATTTGATATTGCATTATAAAACTTAAGTTAGAGATTGCATATGTGGCTAAATAATACACTAAAAAGTGATTAGATTCCGAAACAGCCTAAATATTCTAAGAAAAGTGCTTGAGTTATTTTTAGCGGTTATGTATAACTCCTCATCTTCCCTTCTAGCTCCTCCAGTGCGCATGATAGCTGCTCCTCCTCACCATGCGGCTAGCAGACTCCTCTACTTCAACACCTCCGAGGTGTCCTTGGACCACACTCTGCTGGCTGCTGAGCTCAGGGTTCATTACTCTCCCAGGAACCATCAGTACCAGGACCTTCGTCAGCGGCAGGTCAGTACTACCTTATAGCAGAACTATCTTGAGGACTTAATTCCCCAAAATCTAGCAAAAAGGACGTAAGAGACTAGTCTCATCACTAGCTGTATCTAGAACATACAATAAAATAATTCCTTCAGTTACTTGGATAAGAAATTCAACACTAGAGGTGGAAAAGAAGTTCTTTAATGTTTTTCTTTGTCATTCAGTCTCAAGAAGGGCCTCTGGTTCTCCACATTTATCTGGTCACTAACGAAAATGGTGGAGAGCTGAAAATGGGAGAGATATTATTGGAGAGAGAAGGATGGGTTGAACTGAATGTGACTGCCTCTTGTCTTGCCTGGTTATTAATTCCCAGGGAAAACAGGGGGGTGAGACTAGCGGTAACAACGCAAGGAAAAGGTTAGAAATATTTCATACGATTGAATTTCTCACTTTCATAATCTTGGTTTTCTTTAAAAATTCAATCACTTTTCTAATAAAAGCAAGATCACGCTACCTAGAATTAGTAAAGTAGGGAATAGTTACAAGATTACATTCCCTTCTTTCTTAATCTTACACTAGATTCTTTCCTTTGCAACACTAGATTGCATTATCATTTGACAATTCTAAATCATATGAAAGATGTTAAAAATTGAAGTAAGAAGCAATGTTCACTCGTCTAAGGTGGGGTACAAACATCACTGAGGCTCCACTTGTTTAATCTAGGATTCTATTCATTAATTAATATTCTTCATTACCCTCCAATGGATTTTAATAACTAAGTCCTATAGTCTAACTATTTATATATAGTATAGTAAGTTTAGAATTAGTTACCAAAATCTTCTCGCTTCTCGACCCATGAGTATATATTTTTTCAGCTCACGAACACAAGCTTCACTCTGTAGGCATATCCACTGCTCACGACAGAGAAGACCTTAGGCCTATTCTAGTAGCTTTCTTCACTCACCCTACTGATGGCTTGGCAGTTACATCCAGTCAGTTACCATCTGCTTTCTCCTACACACCAGATGCCACTTTACTCTCCAGATCTACCAGGTCCATTCCTATTGACAGTGGAACAGCTGGTGAGTTAACGTTAGCTATTTCATAAGAAATCTATTTATCCGAGTTGTTGTCATCATTTATATTATGATGTTGACGCTCCTACTCAATGAACTCCTATTTTGGATCTTTCTTCTTTGTCGACTATCACCAAATTTTTTTATCCATAAAATCTGTAATCATAACCATTTTTTGTAGAAACTAATACTTTTTGAGATATGAGGGTTTAAATTTAATTATTTCCTATGTATTACTGAGGGATTGAGAACTTTGTGAAAAATTCGTTTTTTCTTTGAAATTACTTAAACGTTATACATTTTTAACATGAAACTGTAATGTAGTTTGTTGTATCCGCTACTTTGGTTTAACACTGCACACTCCAATATTGATTACTGACCTATTTCCAGTTTCAGTGATATTTTAAATTTTATTACTACAATACTAATAAATGTGTAGTGGGAGGCGTACCACCCAAAAAATTGGCCAAAAAGCGTGAAAACGAGTATTTTCATAAATGTCTCAATCTTTCAGTAATGCATGGGGAATAAATAGCTTCAAACCCTCATATCTCAAAAAGTATTAGTTTCTACAAAAAAACGGTTATGATTTTCGGATTCTATGGACGAAAGTACATAAGAAAAAATATTAATTTAAATTAAATTTGGTGGTAGTCGTCAAATAGGAAAGATCCCTATTTTTTAAAGTACTATAAAAAATTGCATAAAATCTCAAGACTGAAAATCCATAATTCTTCTAAAGAATCCATATTGCCAACAGTGGTAATAAAAATCTATGGCATGAAACCACGCCAAAGTGAAACTAGATGTTCTATTCCACATCGTCCTGAATACTAAGATACTTTGTCGTTACCACAATTCATACGAACTTAATTCTGTGAATCCATTGACATTTCATTCAGAAACTGTTCGAAAGATAGTACCTACAGTTTACACATTTCCCCCTCAGAATCAACCACCTCCTCTTCTTCTAACTGTCAAATGAGGCCCCTTTACGTCTCCTTCAGTGACTTGGATTGGCAGAAGTGGGTGATAGCGCCTAATGGGTGAGTGAAGGATGACTAAGAAATATGCTATTTAAATGATTAGATTATTTTGCATAGAACTAGAAGCTGATACGTATTTTACAGACTCTGTTGATTCTTTTTCCATTTATTGAACAATCTCGGATCTTCTCAATAATTGACTATGTTTAAAAAATATTCTAGTAAGATTTGCTTAAACAATGTCAAAAATAAAAGAAATGACCTTTCAAAATCTAGTTTCAAACTTTGAATAATAATCTTTCTTTCTGTCTCCTCAGCTACGATGCTAACTTCTGTGACGGTAGTTGCGAGTTTCCTATGCCGGCAGAGGTGAATGCGACTAACCACGCCATCGTACAGACTCTAGTCAAGGTAAACAAACTTAAGAACTTTTCTTAGAAATATTTTACCAGCAACAGTCTTAAGTTTCTATAGGTCAGTTATGCAAACTCTGATGTGGATAAGGTAAATAAAGAAACCTGGTAATAACTAGAATGTACTTTTGGAAAATTCGTTAGAATTTCAAAACTCGTTTTGCCTTTTAGAAGGCATGATTATAAAATAGGTTTGTATTTCCAAAATCAGTTGCTTCTCAACTATAAGCAGATTGTGGCCCGCAGGAATTCTATCCAGAATCTGTTTGTGGTGGACCGAAGATATGGAGGATAGCTTATGGTCAACAAACATTTATAATTTGGATAATTGATTGCATTTCAATTAACTGTACTTGCATTTTAGAGAATATCGCTAGGGTTATGCTTTTAAACTAAAAGTTCTTTTGTGCTGGGTAGCTTGTTTGGCTTCATGTCTCCTCCCTTTTCGCTACATTCCTTGGTAAGTGACTGCATTCACGGAGTAGCTTTTCTGGAGCCATGAGTTCGTCACCGACTGAACTTAGTTCATGGAACCAATTTTATTTCTGACCGTTTCTTTGTCCCCTGTGTGCAATTAATTAATCAGCTAGTTCAATGAATTAATCTGGATGAGTTAAGTTATTGTCATTCACTTTGCCTGCCTATACAAAAAGTGTAGTAAAATATCGTACCTGCATTCATAATCTACCTATTACATTTACATTAGCATTCATAGTCTAGCAACTAGCTACTTATTTTTTTGGATTAAAGTTTAAATTCATTTAATAACCCTTTAAGTACCATTTCTTATTATTTTAAACTTTTTCTCATTAGCTAATTGTGAAAGTGCATCAATTTTTCTTTATCTCTTCTCATAATAAAATTTTTCTTTAGATTCTTGGCGCCCATCAAGGGGATAAAGATGTACCATCTGCCTCCTGCGCCCCTAAGGATCTGCTCACCATTTCAGTACTCTACTACGACTACAATAACAATGTGGTGCTGAAGAAGTACCCTAAGATGGTGGTAAAGAACTGTGCTTGTAGGTAGTGGCTTCAACCTAAGTTATTCTTGTAGCCCATAATTCAGTTGCGTTCTATTCGAAAATAAGTTGAGTGAAAGTCTTCCAGAATCATATAATCATGTTTGTACATAGTTCATTATCATAGACATTATAGGGATAGAGTAATTCAAGATACGTATTGATTTTATAGCATAGGAATCAGTTACTGTTAATGTGTGCCATATTTTTAACGTCAATAAATTATACACAGTACCTATTTCTTTTTTTTTACCAACTGAAGCTTCATGGGAATCATTCTGCAAATCACCTTTTCTACCAATGTTTAGTTAAATTCAGGCGAAGAGCACCTGGAAAGATGAAACTGAAGTCGTAAGTTTCAAAATATGAATTTGCTTGTTTATATGTTCATAACAAGATTTATATCACTGCCTCCAAAAACTAAGTTATTATTACGTAGAGATATATATTATTATGTGCTAGTGACTATAAATGGGCTGGCTCCAGCTCCCGAGCTATACAATATGTAATGAAGGCTCCAGCTCCACAGTTATCGATTTATTTAAATTCATTTTTAAGTCAACTCTATATTCAAAAATCTCGCCGTAATGATGAATATTGAAATAATTTTATGTCTATTAATTTATCCTGAAAAACGAATAAACCTTATTCGCTGAAATTCTTCAGCAATGCTGAACACTTTACTAGCCTCTCACGGATTTCACTGTACTCTTATTCTGTAGTAGCCCCATCCTGAAGATATCGGTGGTGAATAGTAAAGAAGAGGGGTGGAGTCCATTGGAACCCCCTAACTGTTGTAATTTGGATTATGGATAGTTTTTTCATTATTTTAACGCTACTTGCAGTTTTGGAGGATAGCGCTAGGGTTATGCTCTTCAACTAGGAGGTCTTAGATTTATGTACTATCACCTCTTCCATTCGTGAGTGCAGCCACCGGTGCTTCAATCCCTTTTCATCACATTCCTTGGTAAGTGAATGCATTTACAGAGTAGCTTTTCTGACGGTTTCTTCCAGTAGCTACCTTTTATTTAATTTCCTTTTGACGTCAACGATATGGTCGAAGCAGACTATAAACTTCGAATAAGTTTAAGTCTATTACAAAAGAGAGCAGTGAGAATAATAGCAAGAGTACCTTATCTACACCATACTGAGAATTTGTTTGCAGATCTTAAAATTTGAAAGATAGGTCTTGTAGTAAAGTATAGTCTTGGTCTTTATATGTTCAGAGCGATTAATGACGTAGGATATGATTTAGCTATGTAACTAATAATTGTAATAGTCATCCTTACGCAGTGAGAACTAGCAATGACATTAATTTACCCCGCTATAGATGTGAGACTTCAAAATCTAATGTTATTTACTCTGCCTCCAAGCTATGGAACATCACACCTGATAATTTGAAGATAAGTAATAAAATTTATACCTTCAAGACTAAATTTAAACTCTGGCTAAGTTCGACCAATATGTAATTATATTTTAATTTTAAATAGCTACATTAACTTGTTCATACTCTTTATTGTTGAATTGTACTATAAAATGTATGTTTTCTATGTCAGCTTAAATGCCCTCAACGCCTTGTGCTTTCTCGGGCCTTATAGTTGCCATCTGAGTATCTTCTTCATGGGGCCTAGTCTTACTAATTTTCATTTATATTGAGTTATATTTTCATTTTTTTTTCCTGAATACAAAGATCAGGGAGACCCTGGTTCTACTCTGTAAAGAAGGTGCTATCTGTTAATAAATAAATAAAAGAAAAACAAATTAATAAACAATAAAACTAGTACAAGTTATTAAAAATGTGACCAATTATTTAAATAACTTTTTGATTAAAATTACAGCAACATAGATTAAAATTAATTTTTCTATCCATTTCATACAAGATAAATATATGCAATAGCAATTAGGTTTCTTGGTATCACAAAATATTTCGGTTCTTAATATATATAACTTATAGCTTTAAGTTATTATACATAGCTTATAGAAGATCTTCAAACCGTTACAGATTTCAGTTTTTTTAATATAATATAAATCATCTAAATGATATTCAAAGTTTCTAGTTTTCAATAAACTATTATAGAAAAAAATTATTGTTCTATATGAGTGAAGATCACCTTAAATATCTGCCTGCATGCAAGAGATTAAACTAAGCACGTTAGTGCTAAGCATGATACTCTCCTCTCCATCCATTTATATTGCAATGTAGAGTCTTAACAAATTCATTACTTTGTGATTAGCTTCTTTCAATGCATTAAAAACATTGGTATGAGAACTATTAACCGATAAGACTATATTTCTCTACCAAAATTTTTGAATTTCACCTCTACAAGTAACTACTCCGATAGCATTGCACTTGACTGTCTCATTAAGAAGTAGCTGTATCATTCGAAGATGGAGAAGAGGCTAGCAAGTAACTTGAGGAATTGAATCCATCTCAACTCGCGAATGAGAAGGTAATATCAGCATCAGAAATATTAAAAGTCCATTCATAATTCAACTATTGACCATTAAAAAAATTAAATTTCTTTTTTCGAAATTCAGCTTCCGTCATATTATATCGCTAATTATAAACTGACTATAAATTTGTTTCAAGTAGCATTTTGAAACAACAATTTGGGGGTGAGAGAGTTTTCAAAAATACCCGATAAGAAGATTAAGACATGCTAAGCATTAAAGTTTTAGTTTTTGAGTTCTTTTGACGGTTAATTTAAGGACAAATAAAAGTTCATCGTATCAAAGTTTCTATTTGGTGTTAGTCAAGACTAGATAATCCATTTCTATTTAAACCCTTAATATTATTAATCAATATTTTATATACACCTATTAGCTATCTAGTTAGTGTGGCTCCCTTAATTGGGGGGTGGGATGAGGATTAGCCCCATGGGGAACCACCAAGGCCTCGTCAGGGGGAACACATGGAATAATTAATGGAATGGTAAGTCATTGGACAGCACTTTCGACAAACACTTAAAAATTAAAATATTCAGAGCTTACAGAAAACATTGCTAAGGAAGATACTAAACCTAATAGTTAGATGCACACAAAATAACATTAATATCTGGGATATGTTAAAATATTCCATTTTTAAAACTAACTTAGTAAGCTGACCAGGAATGCACCAGTAGCTAATACTAGCCTGAGTCAAAAACAAAAGTCAACTGAGTTCAGATCAGTTGCTTCTTTCTCTAAAGAATTTGTCAACCATTAGGAAGAAACTGAAGCAAAGTAATGGGATGCAAACTTGCTAATTCGGATGATGTGTAGGAAAGAGGTCGGCTAGATGGAGTAGCTACAACAAGATATAGAAAGGTGAGTTAACAGGAGAATAGCCAAGCACAAACTCAAATAAAATCACACATATTAGAATAAAGATGGTTTATAAGGTTAGAAGGCTCTCTATAATATATCATTGAGATGCATGGAAGATGGATCTGAAGACACCTAATATCAGAATAGACTTATTTATTTGGAGACATATCTTCTTTTATCAGAAGTCTCAGGACTCTCTATGTAACAATGGTGTGTGAAAGACTTTGTTCGTAACGGTAGAATAAAAGAAAATAGGTATAGAATAAGAATTAGGCAATGCAGACCGCTGACTCTGCACCCAGAGCGTCACTTCTCGCTCAGTGGAAGCGCTAACATTTGGCAGTGAGGACCTAACACCTAAGGGAATGTCATGGAGCTCCAGGCTTGCTAAATGTCTTCTCTGAGGTTAATACTGTTAGTCCTAAGCATATTGTCTTACGTTACATGAGCACAGTCCTACACTAAAATAAGGCAGAGACATTTTCTACCTAGAGTGAGAGAGAATCATCGCTCAGGAGAGCGGTCATGCCCGTCATCTGGTAGAGACGGGCCCTGTCGCTTGGGGTGACACCTTTTCTTGTGTTGGGGCCAGTCCCTCTGTTGGCAGAGAGTGCCGCAGTAACGGGCCTCCTGTAAAACAAAACACAATATTAGCAAGAGAACTCTAAAATATATCAAACGATAGATGAAAACTTAGAAAACAGCTAATATAAAATGAATTATTTGACGAGTAACTAGAAGAAGTAAAAGTTACTAAATATAAAATGAAGAAAAAGTAGATAACTTCATTAGGACATCAAAGTGAACTAGTGAAAAGGAATAAATTGGGGACAAACGTTCACTCACCTGACATCGGCCACATATACTGAACTGACGAACTGTCTGCTCCATCTGTGTACAAGGTGGGTAGCGACACTCGTAGTAAAAGAGGGGTTGTGGGCTGATTGACAGTCTGCCCGCCTCCCCATTGCGGTTGAGCACAGCTCTTCCCCCGGAGGAGATCACCACCTCATTGCGTATGATGCGTTCCCTCGCATCGTAACTCTCCTCCAGTGGATCCACAGGCAGCTGAGCAATGGCCACCCAGTAGAGGCACTTCTCCCTGTCCCCAGAGAAGTGGGGCAGACGCTCCCCTTTAGAGGCACTGGGGGTGGGTGTGGAGCATACATTGCCCGGCAGCACTTCAGTTTGTCCCACTGGCACCAGGGCCAGGTTATCGAGTCTGTTGTCCACAGTTACACTGTTAATGTGGACCACCTTGAAACCGGGAGCAATGCCACCTCTGTGTCTCTTCCTGAAATAACAACAAAATTAGGTAATAAATAATTAAAACTTTTTGAGTTATTGATTTATAAATGACCTTGACCTTTGCCCCGATCGCTCCCAAAATTCTACCAGATGGTTCCTTGACATTGACCAATCGTCCCATCAAATTTCAGACAATTTGGTTGAATACTTTTGAGTTATAAATGGCATTGACCTTCATCTTCGACCTTTGACCTAATCGCGATCGCTCCCAAAATGTAACAAAATGGTTCCTGTATATTGACCAATCGTCCCACCAAGTTTTATGAAATATAGTTCAATACTTTTGAGTTATGAATGACCATGACCTTGACCTTTGACCGTGTCACTGCCAAAATTCTACCAGCAGGCACTGGACATTGACCAATTGTTTCACCAAATTTCAAAAAATTTGGTTGAACACTTTTTCAGTTATGCGAATAACAAGATGATAAATAAATGAATGCCGGGTAAAAGATAACCTTCCGAAAATTTGCGAAGGTAATAAATGCCGGGTAAAATATGATTTTCCGTAAATTTGCAAGGTAATAAGTCTAGCATTGTAGAAGAATAAATACATGTAACAACACTAAATTTGTAACTCAAACCTCAATTCACATAAGACATTTAAGATAAAAATCATTCACTGGGTTTTTAACCAATTTAGTTTTGAAAATATTAATTCATAGCTATAGGGTAAGTTACGAATTATCGGTCGGTTTCACATATTTGGCCACATAGGAAAAAACGATATAATCATTATTATTTTATTTCTAATAATAGTGATTATATCGTTTTTTCTTATATGACCGAAGATGTGAAACCAACCGATAATTCGTAATTTACCCAAACAACTGTTAGTATAGTTGACGAAGAAGAAGATAATATCTCACCATAGCAATGTGTGGACGTACTCCCCCGCTGATCTTCCTTTCTTGACGTCAAAGGCGAAGGCGTAGATACAAGCCCCCATACCATTGGCATCAACCTCCACCTTAGCCTCGAAGGCATACTCCTGCACTAGTGTGATGTCTCTCTCGTCCAGCAATGAGTATTTCGTCTGTAAGAGAGGAGCAGCGTTAGGAGAGGCCTCTTCAAACGAAATTATCGTACGATATAAACTAGATTATGTGCACTCAGTAGAGCGCATACCTTCGCCGCCGCTTATCAGTTTGCTATCAAAGTCTAATTAACTGGTGACTGGATGGTGACGAATCGTCCCACCAAGTTTCATGCAATATGGTTCAATAATTTTCGAGTTATTAAGTTATAAATGACCTTGACCATTGACCGGATCGCTCCTAAAATTCTATCAGATGGTTCCTGGACATTGTCAAATCGTCCAATCAATTTTAAGACAATTTGGTTGAATACTTTTTGAGTTAGAGTTATAAATGGCCTTGACCTTGATCTTTGACCCAATCGCTCCCAAAATCTAACATAAAGGTTCCTGTATATTGACCAATCGTCCCACCAAGTTTCATGCAATATGGTTCAATACTTTTTGAGTTATAAATTAACATGACCTTGACCTTTGACCGGGTCACTCCCCAATTCTACCCCAAAATTTCAGGCTATTTGGTTGAACTCTTTTTCAGTTATGCGATTAACAAGATATGTATTGATTGATTAGATACTAAGGGGGAAATTGGAAGAGATGAGACACTATATTATTCATCACAACATGAGTACCTAACAAACAATAATTATGACAATAAACACTGAAAAAGATACATTCATCAACAAAGGTGTGGCATTATGAAAGAGACATCAAAAAAATTAGAAACTGCTTCCGATATCCATAGCATTCATGAAACGCACTTCAACGGAAGTAGTCTCGACGAATGAGTTCGCTACGGTACATACTCTATACCGGAATAAACCTCTCATCATTATATTGATACCTAGTAAAAAAAGATCAGCTGTGTCTGTAAATGAAGTGTCTTTCACACGAAGCTACACTGCCAAAGACTTTCCCCAAGAAGTTAAAGGAAGGTTAGTCTGGTGAGACTGTAGTGACGTGCTAGAGAGATCTTCCTTCACTGTTATCTTCTCTCCGGTTGTTGAGTACGGTTGAGTAACCCCTTTGTGGTAGGAAGTCAGTGACAGGAAGCTCGAGAGTTCACCCGCGGACACAGAGGTGTATCCTGTCAGTAGCTATGGCTCTGCCAGATACACTATGAAATGACACTTTTTACTTTTAAACAGTAAAACTGAGAGTTTGTTATAGTGCGATTGCACTGATGATGTTTAAACGCTTTAGGTACAAGAAGTTAGTCAATAACATTCAAATAATAGCCAGATAAAGTAGCATATGTGTGTAGATTTATATTAACAATATATAAAAGTGAACTTGAGAATATAATTAATTCTGTTCTCATTCTTTGGAGGACAAAGAGTGACTACAACACTTAATGCTAATTAAGAGCAAGATAAGCAATAGATAGAAAGAACTTTCCCATCACAGCACCGTACAGAGCCTCTCAGTGAGGCACTGTACAGAATGACTGTACACCACTGAAGATGAGTACCTTTCACCTACTTACAGTCACTTCTATGGTACTATACACTGTATAGTGACTTGTGTGAGAGTACTGTAGCTACTCTATATAGTTACTCACATGTGATGTAACAGTAAATACAGAGTATAAAAATAATACAACTCTTATCTTGTAATTAGGATTACTTAGTGATCAAACAAATAACTTGATTTTCACATTACAAATTATCAATGGAATTCAAATTGGTATTAGGTGGCAAGTCATTGAAGTAAGAGAACAGATGATACACTATTTCTCAGTGTTGTTTCCGACTCCTTTTACAACCAATAGAACTAGTATTATTACTATACTAATTATCAGTATTATTACTATACTAGCTTCTTTCGAGCTATAAAGTAACCTATAATGACAAAATCCTAAAAGTGTAACTAAGAGAAGCATTTGAATAAATTCCCATCTATATTGAGAATCTATGACTAAATTGCTTTCCACATATTTAGTCTTTAGACAGTAATCTAAACTGTATGTTCAAAATGGATTGAAATTAGGTAAAAAAAAAACCTTACCTAGTTCACAAAGTAGGTAGGTACCACCTTACCTAGTTCACAAAGTAGGTACTACCTTACCTAGTTCACAAAGTAGGTACTACCTTACCTAGTTCACAAAGTAGGTACTGCCTTACCTAGTTCACAAAGTAGGTACTACCTTACCTAGTTCACAAAGTAGGTACTGCCTTACCTAGTTCACAAAGTAGGTACTGCCTTACCTAGTTCACAAAGTAGGTACTGCCTTACCTAGTTCACAAAGTAGGTACTGCCTTACCTAGTTCACTAAGTAGGTCACCGTAACGCAACCTACAAAGCAAACTAGACTCTCCTCTCTTAGTAGTAAGTGCAGTAACATTATAATGCTATAACACTATAGCTATACTAAAAATATGAGGCAATTTATTGTTCGCATACAGACAGTAAAAAGTCAAAAGCTTCCATAATACCTATTATAGAAATGTAAATATATTATTCTATATTAAGGTGCATAGCATAGCTCTGCATATTGCATGCATTCAAGTAATTAACTGCAATAAAGAGTGCGAAACATGAACTGTAGTGTTTGTTTTGAAGGAAGCTGAATTTTTCTATTTATTTCACACAGTTCATCACCATAGCCCATCACAGTGCACATCATCGTGTAGCTACGGTAGTGAAGGGTGTTCACTGTTCACGTCGTGACGTCAAATTTCGTGCTTTGATAGCAAACGCTCTCCCATTAGACAAAGTTATTATTATACTACTAGCAAGACCCGTGGAAATTACACGGGATGAGATATAAATAAAAATGTTTTTTTTTTATGGAACTGATTATAAAATGACTGATTTGGACAGAAAGCATAACAAAAACACAGCAAATGTGTTTAGTAACATGTTTCTTAAAATAATATCCTTTGTATTTAATTTTCTTGGTCGCATCACATACTTATAGTACCTTATGAGGTACTATTGATAGTGTTTGTTAAACGTATTTTGTTAAGCACCATACAATATTTTTTCTAAACCAAGTTATATTTTAGATCAACAGTTCCTCCCCCCACCCTCCTTCACTTCCCCCACATTCACTTCCTCCACCTACATTTCCACCACATACACTAACACTTCCACCATCTACACCTACTCTTCCATCATCTACTCTTCCATCATCTACACCTCCACCATCTACACCTCCACCATCTACACCTCCACCATCTACTCTTCCACGATCTACTCTTCCACCATCTACTCTTCCACCATCTACTCTTCCACCATCTACTCTTCCACCATCTACTCTTCCACCATCTACTCTTCCACCATCTAACACTATAGCCACAAACTACACTTCCACCATCTACACTTCCACCACCTTCAATTGCCTCCCCTTTTACTAAATATAATCAAATTGAAGCACACATTGAAAATAAGATGAACAATTAATCATAATAGACAATAAGATGTTTAGTTTGTGGTATCATACATACCGAATTTGCTTATATCTAATTACTGAAAGCGTAACGGACGGACTCACTCACTAGTTCCTCAGAAAGGAACAAGCAGAATTATAATATGATGATGATTCTATGTAACAAAGGAAAATATGATCACTTCAATGAATTAACTAATATGAAATAAAGTAATTATTTCCACATAATGATAATGTTAACCAGGAAGCGGCACTGTATGCTGTACTGTGCATCAGCACTGTATGCTGTACTGTGTGCATCAGCACTGTATGCTGTACTGCACATCAGCACTGTATGCTGTACTGTACATCAGCACTGTATGCTGTACTGTGCATCAGCACTGTATGCTGTACTGTGTGCATCAGCACTGTATGCTGTACTGCACATCAGCACTGTATGCTGTACTGTACATCAGCACTGTATGCTGTACTGTGCATCAGCACTGTATGCTGTACTGTGTGCATCAGCACTGTATGCTGTACTGCACATCAGCACTGTATGCTGTACTGTACATCAGCACTGTATGCTGTACTGTACATCAACACTGTATACTGTACTGTACATCAGCACTGTATACTGTACTGTACATCAGCACTGTATGCTGTACTCAGTATACTGTATAGCAGCACTCTTACCAGACACAATACTGTACAGTTTAACTCATAATCCACAAGGTCTAAAGTTAACAACTGCCATTCTTCCATAGGAAATAATTATGAAGAACAGCTATATATTTCTCTATTATTTCTTTCACTCGCTGATGAACCTCGCCAAGCTTTGATCTGTTTCCGGAGGCAGTATGGAGAGCAAAGGCCATGGCTGAGGTGCATAACCGAGCACAGCTGAAAATGCCACTGCACAAGCCATGACTGGAGTGCATGCCACTGCACAAGCCATGACTGGAGTGCATGCCACTGCACAAGCCATGACTGGAGTGCATGCCACTGCACAAGCCATGACTGGAGTGCATGCCACTGCACAAGCCATGACTGGAGTGCATGCCACTGCACAAGCCATGACTGGAGTGCATGCCACTGCACAAGCCATGACTGGAGTGCATGCCACTGCACAAGCCATGACTGGAGTGCATGCCACTGCACAAGCCATGACTGGAGTGCATGCCACTGCACACTGTACAAGCAGTGGCTGCAATGCATTTCACTGCAGGACCTACCCAGTTACCCCAATGATTTCATAGTTCTATCATCTCTTCACGCACTGAAATTCGCATAGAACAGACAGGACCCATCAACTAGAAAACATTCATTGCAGTTATCTTTACTATTCTATTGTTTAGGATATTTTAGTTAGATAACAAATTAACAATACAATAGCGTTATGAAAATACTGTACCTCCCATATCAACAGTCTAGGTACCAACTCATTAACAAACTAACTCTTACCCTTCAAAATTATATTCTTTATTATTACGATGAGAGTTCTGAAATTTGGTATACATAGATAACAGGACAGAAGAAAATGTTATTGTTCATGTTAAAATTTGGCTACAGCCAATAGAAAACGAGTTTTATTAAGAACCAATATCTTAGGGGTAACTTCAACGCTTTGTATCAGCTTCACATTTCCACTTGAAGAAATGACAGAGATATTTGAAATAGAAAGTTCATTTTAAAGATATATTGGAAAAAATGTCCTTATGAGGAGCATATTTTCAAACTTTTAAGCTATCATTTTTTTTATAATTTAAGACAGATACTTAAACCTCAAATTACGGGAACAATGTGTAGCTTATATTCAAAGACTAGGTAACTTATAATTAGAAACCAGTATAGCTTAGCTACATAATGCCTATAATCGGTTGCTAGGTAATTTCTAGAATGTTTATAAATATTTTCCATTCAGTGGAGTACTACTCAGTGTGTGCTGCAGTTTTTAACTTCTTACAGGTGATCAAACAGAGTTAATGGTACTATATTGGCAAGTCTGGGCTGCACATTGAACTAATATAATTAGATTTTTGAAATTAGCACCTAGTGTTTCCTTCGCTATCGATTTATTTACTGCAAGAGACAAAAGGTTGTTATACAAACTTTTCTAAGTATTAATAAATTTTATTTTCGTAAGTCATCACTTACATTAATAATAACAAGTTACTAAAAACAAACAAAATAGAAGCAATTTAAATAGAGAATATTCAAATGTAGAGATTGCCTAGAATTTTATTCATGTTGAGATGTGAAGTAACGATTAACATTATTCTTCATTCAATGCCATTATTCTTCATTCAATGCCATTATTCTTCATTCAATGCCATTATTCTTCATTCAATGTCATTATTCTTCATTCAATGCCATTATTCTTCATTCAATGCCATTATTCCAGTCATCTCAGACATAAAAACTTAGCAATAGATATGATCCAGATGAGTCATTTAACTTAAATAGTACATCACAGTAACTATCTAGTACACAGTGCAGCTATAGAGTACATCACAGTAACTATCTAGTACACAGTGCAACTATAGAGTACATCACAGTAACTATCTAGTACACAGTGCAACTATAGAGTACATCACAGCAACTATCTAGTACACAGTGCAACTATAGAGTACATCACAGCAACTATCTAGTACACAGTGCAACTATAGAGTACACCACAGCAACTATCTAGTACACAGTGCAACTATAGAGTACATCACAGTAACTATCTAGTACACAGTGCAACTATAGAATACACCACAGTAACTATCTAGTACACAGTGCAACTATAGAGTACATCACAGTAACTATCTAGTACACAGTGCAGCTATAGAGTACATCACAGTAACTATCTAGTACACAGTGCAACTATAGAGTACATCACAGTAACTATCTAGTACACAGTGCAACTATAGAGTACATCACAGTAACTATCTAGTACACAGTGCAACTATAGAGTACATCACAGTAACTATCTAGTACACAGTGCAGCTATAGAGTACATCACAGTAACTATCTAGTTCACAGTGCAACTATATTGCTATGTAAGTAACTCTATATGTGCTATCACGTACACGAGTGTTTGACAAAAATATATTGCTAAACTTCATCAACTTTTGCTTCAAGTAGAGATAGAGCAGTTTTATCTCTTTTTCTATTTCAGTTACTCGGATGATGAAATAGTACGGGACAAACATAGTGCAACGAAAAAATCTTTTATAAAAAGAATCATTCTTAATAAAATATTCTTTAAAAGTCAGGGTAAATTAGTTCTGATTTTTTTTTTCCAAAACCAAACCATCTAAAATTCTATACATTACTATTTTCTACTGCCATCTTGTTAGTTAGTGAATGACATCACTTAGAAGTTAGTTAACTGCATTCACCAAAGAAGTTCGTTGTAAATCCTCCCATAGAAAGTTATTCAGGACACCTTCACATGCTAACGACTGTGCATTGCTGCTTGTAGCAAGGAGTTGCAGCCAAGCAAGTATAGTTACTATACCCTGATGGGACTGGAGTAACTGTACAATGGCATCCATTGAACCGGTACAACCATGGTGGTGGTGCCCATGACAACCCTAGGCAGCAGCATCTGCCTCACTATAGAGATGTGTGCGTGTGTGTGTTGGGAACATCTGCCTCATCTAGACTACATAGAGAGCACAAACTATAGAGCAGTAATAGGTGTTACCCTGGAAATAACAACGCTCTATTCTATTGATTTGTTGGTCTTTAGAGAAACTGTGGTTTGACAAAATGAGATTATCGGTCATAAGAAAAAAACTATACAATGATTATTTAATTTTCAGTGGTACTAAAAATGAAATATTAATTGTATGTCGATTTTTTCTTATCTGACCGGAGATGTGAAACCGACCGTTAATTCGTAACTTTCCCTATGCTTTACTAATGAGTTTATAGCACTAAATTCTACCTAAGGAAAAGTTTCCATTGTACACTAACAATACAAAGGAGAAGTGATAACAAATAGCACATTAGTGGTGTAGATCACATGACATGAATACCATACATTGATATGCAGTAGTTGCACGTCTACAAATAATATTCCTTGCATATCACAGCTAGTAAAAGTCACTTAATTAACGCAAATATACAATACTGAATCGATAATGATAATTTAATAGAAATACTTTAACAAAATGAGTCATTAACAACGTTAAATACTACTGAAAGAATAGCTACCATTTAAAGTTAATCATTCTAGAAGAAATAATAGTTATAATAGTGTAGTGTATTTTTTGTTCCGGTACGATTGTGCAGTAAAGCGTGATATAGCCACTGTGAGGTTGATGTTACCGAGTTATATCGTTAATATTTTATGTGTAATATTTACAAATATTGATAGATGAATGTATCTGAACAATTTCATTTACAGTTTATAAATTAAAATAACGTTTCCGCAGGATTTTCGGAAATAGTAAGACAGCACAGTTTCATACAAAATAGTATAATACAAATTATACAATGATAATTAAATAGCGTCAAACAATTACTCAGTAGTTGCATAGAAACTGTATTGAATATAATTTTTTGGTTGTAACTAATACTTGAACAGCAAATAGAGGACTGAAAGTTAACACAGACAGAAGATGTAGTCATGTGATCTATCATCGCATGTAGCAACAGTCCACTCACATGTTACATGGTTTGGTACATCGCTATCAGTATGTCTTCCATAAATTTAATTAGATTATTTGAAACATTTTCCATCCTTTAAATCAATTTAAATTCTCTCTCTATATTTTAGACTCTAGTATACTATAGAACTACTTGAAGTTGGTATTCTTCGTTGAATATTTCCAGAAACTTGAAAAATAATAGAATGTTCTGGAGGTTTGAGAAGACATCAAAAGTTAAAAATAGACCAGGTCAAGCTGGATCATTCGCCAGTGCCAGGACCTCAAAATTAGTTGGGGAACTATAAAAAGGCAACTGGGAAAAAAATCTTGAGAGATCCATCCCAAGTCTAGTCAAAGGGGTGAATGTGCTGCAAGGGAACATTTTTTCATCAAGATCTGAATGTCTCCACACACACACTCCGGAAAAAGCTACTACCTATACACCTAGTTAGAATCAATGTATCTCATATTGAGAGCAGGGAGTAACCGTTAAAGAAGAAAATTAAGAAAATGGTACTCTAGAAGTTTATTAGTTATACTATGCCATTTTTATAATGATGTCCATTGTATTTTCAATAAGATTGATCGCCCTCACAGAAGTTACGAAAACACAAGTGTGATTTAATTAACATTCCTTAAATCAAACCCAAGGTGATGTAGCTAGTATCCATCATCACTAGATTTAAATCCTCTTGACGTTTGTATCTAGTCCGGTATATATTTAGTCTGATAAGAGCTGACTATAATCTAAGTTTGGATACCCCGAAGGCTGCACTAAGCAAGGGATGAACCAAAAACCTCCAAAAGATAATTCATGAGTCGTGACCCTAGCAAATTCTTCTCCAAACAAATCCACCTTTTACAGACAGCAATGGTGGACATATCGAAAAGGTATATATTCTTTAAAATGTCAGATATCAGGCGGCAATAGAGTTCTTGAAGGGTTTTAATATTGCAAATGCTTGGAAAAACATGGTATAAATAATTTGAGGGAAGAATAATGACTAAATACGTGATCTATAGCTGTCTAACACTGTTCACTAGGGTGATGTTTTAGGTAGTCACTAACGATGGAAGGAATTAACATGTGCACAAAGGCTTAGCAGTACCTGGCTAATCAGATGAACAGGCAAGTTGAGTGTTGCAGAGTTGGTAATACAGACCGTATGCAACAAGAGGATAGGGGCTATAAACTCTTCACACCAGCAAGGTTAATGCACTCGACAGATGTGCTGCTGAGCGTCTTTCCATCCTCTTTTTCTCAGGATGTGACAAAGGCAAAAAGAGACATGGCGAAGGAGCAGAATAGACACACTAGTCTTGTATTATTAGCCTGTTAACCTCTCTCATATTGACAAATTACTGTCTAGACAATAGCTATATTTTAAGTTACATTACATTAGTATTGATTCAATATAATTAGAATTCATTCAAAACTACGCAATGAAAATGATATATTTTAATGAATAATACAATTATGTGTGAATGGAAAACTGTATAACCAGACTTCTCTAGCAGATTACTGCAGTTTGTAAATTTAAAACTTAGCTAAATGTTATCTTGGTCAACGAACAAGATGATTTAATAGAATTTTAGTATTATTTTACAATATTGAAAATAACCATATAAAACAAGGCACAATACACACGAATTAAACGTGTGGTTCACATTTTAGTAGGTATCTGAAGCGTTCACCACATAGCAAGCTATACGATCGTTCAGTTCCGGAGACGATGCAGGAAGTCCGCTGGCGCTTTCGCTTGAAGGATAGATACTTATTATTTATACACCACAGGGCTTGAGGTTTGCCATTGGAACAAACTAAGCAATATCGATTTACCTTCGCATTCAATAAGTATCAAGTACAATAACTTTAACGATAATAGAGGAAGAAGTTAGTGTCTGCCCTATCCACTTACGCAACATTAATAAGTACATCATAGTTTGAAGAAGCAGTTAGACAGTGGATCCATGAACATAGACTCCTATAACCAATCTATGACAGTGCTTTTGGATCCAGAAAAGCTACTCCGTAAATATAATCACGTAATGTGGTGAAAAGGGACACAAGACCATTCATTGCTCATTCGAAGAAATGAAGGCTATACCTTACCTAAAATTACACAATTCAAACAACAATCGTTTGGGTTGTATATTTCCGACTGTAATTTAATTTATATATATACGTATATTAAATAGGATGGCTGACCGAATGTTGTCGATATAAATTATTTAGCGGTCAAAGATCGGGTATCAATGCCAGACATTACGAATATTTAGTAAATTACATTTTTGCAGAGTGTTCTCGGGAAACATGTTAGGAACATCTAACTGTCAAATAGATTTTTAAAAATATATACAAGGGATTCAAATTATACATTAATGGTTTCAAAGATAGTCTCTAGAGTCTAAGACCAAAGGCGAAGAAAATGAGAATAAGTTACTTAGTTTCTAACTCCGAAGTCGCTAATATTATTATAGCCGTGAAGAAAAGGCCACTGAAAGTGATATCTGTAAATTGAGTAACCAACCTAGAGTTCGGTCAAGAAATTGAACAGTACAAATATTTCTCATCTTTACATACAGCAAAATAATATGAAGATATTGTAATTACCATAATAAACTTCAACCGAAATGCAGTTAAAATAATAATTAAATTAAACGATGATAGAAAAACATTCCACTTGACTGATTTTCAATCAACAATGACAGGCGATTTTTTCTGTTGGCATATTTTCACCTTTAGACTGTAATTAGTAATTACGATGTAAGAATCCCAAGGTAAATTGCAATGTTGTATATACAATAGTAGTAAAAACTAAAAAACACAAATTAAATCAACTCAAATGGAAGATATCACTTTAGATTGAAAGTATGAAACGCAGATTGTAGTTTTAGATGAGGAAACTTGAAAAATATAATTATTGCCTTTTATATAATCTATAGCTCCCTACCAATATATTAGTTATCTTATGTAACACCATAAATTTATTAATCCAAAGCTACTTGATCTTTTCGAATAACCACGTACCAAACAACTAAGTTACTTTACTTTGAACAGTTGATGTGTTGGCTTTTCTTTGCTTTATTCATTACGTCCCTACCACACAAGCAGAACAGTCGGTTGAGAGAATAGAGTGAGAGATCATTCACCCTTCTGAACCGAGAGCAGCTGCTGCTAACGAGACCAGAAAAGACCAATGTGAGAGAAAAGACCCACAGAGAGAAAAGACCAATGTGAGAGAAAAGACCCACAGAGAGAAAAGACCCACAGAGAGAAAAGACCAATGTGAGAGAAAAGACCCACAGAGAGAAAAGACCCACAGAGAGAAAAGACCCACAGAGAGAAAAGACCCACAGAGAGAAAAGACCCACAGAGAGAAAAGACCAATGTGAGAGAAAAGACCCACAGAGAGAAAAGACCCACAGAGAGAAAAGACCCACAGAGAGAAAAGACCCACAGAGAGAAAAGACCCACAGAGAGAAAAGACCCACAGAGAGAAAAGACCCACAGAGAGAAAAAGACCCACAGAGAGAAAAAGACCCACAGAGAGAAAAAGACCCACAGAGAGAAAAGACCCACAGAGAGAAAAGACCCACAGAGAGAAAAAGACCCACAGAGAGAAAAAGACCCACAGAGAGAAAAAGACCCACAGAGAGAAAAAGACCCACAGAGAGAAAAAGACCCACAGAGAGAAAAAGACCCAGTGAGAGAAAAAGACCCAGTGAGAGAAAAAGACCCAGTGAGAGAAAAAGACCCAGTGAGAGAAAAAGACCCAGTGAGAGAAAAAGACCCAGTGAGAGAAAAAGACCCAGTGAGAGAAAAAGACCCAGTGAGAGAAAAAGACCCAGTGAGAGAAAAAGACCCAGTGAGAGAAAAAGACCCAGTGAGAGAAAAAGAGCTCAGTGAGTGAGAGAAAAAGAGCTCAGTGAGTGAGAGAAAAAGAGCTCAGTGAGTGAGAGAAAAGACCCAGTGAGAGAAAAAGAGCTCAGTGAGTGAGAGAAAAAGAGCTCAGTGAGTGAGAGAAAAAGAGCTCAGTGAGTGAGAGAAAAGAGCTCAGTGAGTGAGAGAAAAGAGCTCAGTGAGTGAGAGAAAAGAGCTCAGTGAGTGAGAGAAAAGAGCTCAGTGAGTGAGAGAAAAGAGCTCAGTGAGTGAGAGAAAAGAGCTCAGTGAGTGAGAGAAAAGAGCTCAGTGAGTGAGAGAAAAGAGCTCAGTGAGTGAGAGAAAAGAGCTCAGTGAGTGAGAGAAAAGAGCTCAGTGAGTGAGAGAAAAGACTAAAGAGCTCAGTGAGTGAGAGAAAAGACTAAAGAGCTCAGTGAGTGAGAGAAAAGAGCTCAGTGAGTGAGAGAAAAGAGCTCAGTGAGTGAGAGAAAAGAGCTCAGTGAGTGAGAGAAAAGAGCTCAGTGAGTGAGAGAAAAGAGCTCAGTGAGTGAGAGAAAAGAGCTCAGTGAGTGAGAGAAAAGAGCTCAGTGAGTGAGAGAAAAGAGCTCAGTGAGTGAGAGAAAAGAGCTCAGTGAGTGAGAGAAAAGAGCTCAGTGAGTGAGAGAAAAGAGCTCAGTGAGTGAGAGAAAAGAGCTCAGTGAGTGAGAGAAAAGAGCTCAGTGAGTGAGAGAAAAGAGCTCAGTGAGTGAGAGAAAAAGAGCTCAGTGAGTGAGAGAAAAGAGCTCAGTGAGTGAGAGAAAAGAGCTCAGTGAGTGAGAGAAAAGACTAAAGAGCTCAGTGAGTGAGAGAAAAGACTAAAGAGCTCAGTGAGTGAGTGAGTGCAAATACAATATAAAGTACCTATATATCCAATGAATGCAATAAGCATGCATATCTATTACCTTTAGAGTTAGAGCAGTGATCATTTATGAGGTGATTGTGTGAAAAAGTTTAACTTCTACTTTAACTGTTCACGATTATATGGAGTCAAAGTAATACTAAATACAAGGGACTTGGAAACAGTCAAACAGGAAAGTGGCTTTATGAACAATAGGAGACATTGGATTCAGAATATTAGACTGATAAAATGAAACATTTTAATGACTAGGAGTTGCAGCAGATCTAAATATTATAAGGTAAATAATGTTTAAATATCATAAAGTGGTTGACTACAAAGTAGCTATTTATACTTTTTCAAAATGATCACCTAGTCAAAATCTCTACTGTGATGTAACATCTTATTACAGTCATAAAGCACATTAGTAATTTGCTTTCACAACATCTATCTATTTTCATTCCTCTTTAATTCCACAAGTTGGGAGAGTACACTAAAGTTACAAATGATGATGAGCACTATTATTATCCACCGAGAGTTTACATTTAAACAGAGTAAAATTGTATCACTTAAATACACATAATCAAAGAGACCAATAAAATAAATAGACTGATACAGGGTAGTATATGAAGTTAATGCTGTTAGTGTTCACATTGCTGATACAGAATTGAAACTAACAGTTAGGTTTCTAATTGAGATTAAAAGAGTAAAGAATAAGGAACAGTATTCTAAGACTGTCAGAGGTTACCTTAATACATACATATGTAGAAATTAATTCATTAGAGATTAGGGAATTGTAATGTTATCAGTGTAATATCTAGCTAGCTGGTGATATCTCTCTTCCTGAAACAAAGTCACAGTTTATAACTCATAGATAAAATTAGTTGAATAAGATGCAGAGCAGTCTGGAATAAAAAGAATAGAATACAAGTCCACAACTCAATATTTTCGTTAATATTAACAAGAATAACTTAGGTGAGGAAATACGGGATACTTTGTTAATTGGTCTGTGAATCTACTTTGATTTATATGCTTGGAATTAGCTATTATGTTAAAACTGAGCATACAATATCTTAGTTATCATCATTATTATAATATATAGATTTCTCCCTGCAAGATAACATAGCTTATAGCTATTTGGCAAGTGTAAAATCTAGAATAAATTCTTTTATTGCCATGTTAATTTTTGTATTAAATCATATAAAAAACAACTAAGCAGAGTTAAAATCATGGGCTATGATCATTATTCAAAACAAAGTGAAGTGGATAAAATATAAAGTACAAAACGTCTAATATTTTGAAATACATAAATAGCTATGAAACACAGCTATTTTCTTGGTCTCTTCAAATTCAGTTTAATGACAATTGAGGTTAATACAATTTAAAGATTTTCAGAGATCTCAATTTTATCTTTCTTTTAAATTCTAAATAACACTTTGGAGTAGATCATAAATATCTATAAATAATAGAATATAAATCAATAACAAAAAATATATCATATCACATGAAAGCTTCTATAAAATATTAGCTAAACAATTCTAGTTACAGTTGAGCTAATTCAAATAATGGATTGAAAGATGTAATAGAAAATATATGTAGCTATTCGTGATTTTGTAGACTATTTGATGGATAATTAGGCATTGTGTGAGTACCCTAAGTTGCAATGTTTTTTTGAAGGAAATTAATAATAATATATATGAACATTTTTGAGTAAAAATTAGCTTCACATGGTCCATGTGCTGTGAAGAGAGAAATGGAGAGCCCAGCAGAGTAATAAGCAATACCCACACCATCACATTCGGTAGATGATTGTGCTTTTTTATACCATATTGCATAGAATGGCAAGCAACCAAGTCTTGAAGACATATTTTTTCTAAAATAGAGATAATTTCAGCCAGATTCAGATACTCCAATTTTCAAGTAAAATTAGTAATTTAACATTCAGAAATTACTGGTAAAAAGTAATAATTTATGGCATATAATTTCAGAAAATTACTAATATTGACAGTATATAGTATCTTAAAACTGGGAACCATATTCTATGAGCTAAAAAAATTAACTCCAAACTATTTATTTAGCTAACCCTTTATAATTTGACATTCTTAAAATCATATTTAGTTATCTAAATTTTGTGTTTCTAAGTATGGCAGGAAAGTTGCTATCGATGTGAGAAAATGAATTGGTTTAGATGAAAGAATTAAGATGCTTTTCCATAATTGATGTCAAACTTTATTTGGCTTTTCAAATTTATAGATGAAAGTATGGTTATAGCTATGTTATAATGTTAAAATAATTATTTCATTTAACTACATACAAACATCATGCAGCTAGAAGTTACTGAAGACAGATAAGTGTAATCATAAAAAATCTTGCTTGGCTAACCTATAAACATATATAATGAATTATAACCCCAATATTTACCTGGTAAAGATTACAAAACCCCTGAGCTATCCTTGTAACTTGTAAATATTAAAAACTCTACGGTACAATGGGATTCCAGGTTCCTCTTCTGTCATGATCTGTGCAATGTGCATGTTTCAAGAAAATATCTAAAGTCTTATCAACATCTTAATATATAATTGCATCATCAAAAGTTAATTAACCAGATGATCATAAAATTCAAAACTTCTATTTGATAAGCATTTGGAATACTAAAATAGGATCTGTTATCTGTGGCAACCCTGTTAAGTGTGAGTCACAGTGCTTGAACAGTGAAGACTAATTAATATGTTACAGGATTTCAATAAAACTTTTATCATACAAGTTTCAGTCCAGGTAATAAAGCCAGTCTTTTCTCACCATTTTATTGGTGAGTTATTGATAGCTATTTTGAACCATTCAATTGCAATGTTTTTTTGGAGAGAATTAATGCTAATTTGATTATTTTGGAGTGAAATTTAGCATCTTTTTGAGATAGAAATTTGACTTTCTAGTGAAGATTTTACACTTGAAAACAAACTTAAGTAAGTTATGTTTCATGTCTGATGCATGACTCATGACTACATGTGCCATTCTGGAAAGCATGCTACACCTGCATGAACAATCATTCACCAGATATTTAATTTTTGTGGTAATTTGTCTTTTAAGATTTTCAAATTTCTTGCCAAAAATCTCAAAGTACTCTCCAATAATTACATGTAAACATAGGAATTAATTGGAAAATTTTCACCGGATATTTCAGAAGGGTGGCAGAAGGCTAATTCTGGTTACCGGATAAACTTGACAACTTCATCCATCTTTTGCTGCGCAACATGGTGCATGACTGCATCATGCATGTTTTGATGTGTATCTCTTGAGACTATTTTATGGGGATTTTCTTGTGATTTACAAGTTTTCAACTTATTTCACCTCTCAAATAACACCAGTAGTATATAATTATACCAAGTAAAATAGTATGGTTCATAAATTCTAAATTTCTCTCCAGCTCTTTCTATAAGACACCAAATTTCTCTCCAAAATGATCAAATTATCCATGTTTCAAAGTCTAGCAGGAAAGTCACCAGTTTTGTGATAAAATAATAATCATTAAGCTTTAAGTCTGATGCATGTGCATCTCTTGAGACTATTTTGGAATGATTTACTGGTTATTTACAGGTTTTTCAACTTATTTCACCCCTCAAAAGTTGCCAATATACTGGCAACTTTGTCCATAAAGACCATATTTTAAAACATGGCAAATTATCATAAATTCTCTCGAAAATAAAATTGTAGCATAGAAGAAAAATATATATTTCTCACCAACCAGATTATAAAGCATGCCCAAACTTTCCATTTTAATGGAGAGTTTGTGACAGGTATTTTTAGCCCTCCAATTGCAAATAGTGAGAAATATCTATATATTTTTTTCCTATGCTACAATGTTATTTTGAAGAGAGTTTATGATAATTTGATCATTTTGGGAAGAAATTTTGTGATTTTTGGAGAGACAAATGAACAGTTTATAAGCCATACTATTTTTCATGGCTCGCCATTGGCAATTTAAGGGCTCAAAATAACTGTCACAACTCGCCATTAAAATGGCGGGTTAGGACATGCTTTATTACCTGGTATATTGTGGTAAAAATATTGATGATATGGATAATTTTATTCATTATTGGAATTTCAAGTCTGAATTTGGGTAGAATCAGAATTGCATTTGCATCATTAAATATTTGTTTACAATCATTACCAATTGGATACGTATCTTAAAGCTGAGCGGTGCATCACAGTACGGCGCACCAGAATACGTTTTATTAGATAATCATATATGGAGTGAATTTGATAATTATTGAATCAAATTTATGACTGACATCTGACAGTACCTGAATCCAATGTTAACACTACACACTTCTATTCTTTGATTGAGATCTTTAATTTGGAATAGAAAATAAAATTTATAATAGAAAACTGTAATAATAATTTTATAGGGTAACTATCGTAAACTTTCAGTCTGAGGTGTGAATGAAAACTTATCAGTTAAATAAGTTATCCCCCTGCCAGGTCATTAAAAATCATGAACTGTGCAGTACAACAAACTAGCAGATACAACAAACTACATAACAGCCATTTAAGTTGAGACCATTGATAGAGTAAAGTAAATACTATGCACATAAACTCTCCATTTGTCTTACCAGCTCACCAAATTTCTCTCCAAAAGGATCAAATTATCATAAATTCTCTCCAAAATAACATTATTTCTCGCCATTTGCAATTGAAGGGCTCAAAATAGCTGTCACAGACTAGCCATTAAAATGGCAAGTTTGGACATGATTTATTACCTGGCAGACTGTATTTCCAGCGACTTGTCGGTGGAATTTTTACCCTTTGAAAATAATATTCTATCAAAGTCGGTGGAATTTAAGCTATTCATTCCTATGTTACCATTAATTTTCGGTGGCTAAATGAGGAAAATGTTGGTGGATCAGCCAAATATGTTGGTGGATTTTTTTCAGCTTTTTGAACAAGTCTGTGAGTTATTCCATGTTTCAAAGTATGGACAAAGTCGCCAGTATACTGGCGACTATTGAGGGGTGAAATAAGTTTAGAGGGGTGAAATAAGTTTAGAAACCTGTAAATAACAAGTAAATCACTCATAGATAGTCTCAAGTAATACACATGCATCAAACATGATGCATAAGGATGTTTTCAAGTGTAAAATCTTCACTAAAGAGTCCTATTTCTTCTTCAAAGTATCTTAAATGTGGTGACTTTGATCCATTTTATCACCAAACTGGCGACCTTCCTGCCACACTTTGAAATATGGGGGTTATTATGCACAGTGCACCAAATACAGACTGCCTGGCGCTGCTCCAGTCTGCAAAAGATGCATGAAGTTGCGAATTTTATCCGGCAACTATTGAGGCCTTGAATTTGGTCTCCTGAATTAGCCGGCGATAATTTTCTAGTTAATTCCTATGTTTACATGTAATTATTGGAGAGTCTATTGAGATTTTTATCCATTTTGGAGAGAAATTTGAAAATCTTTGGAGAGAAATTGCTCAAGTAAAATGGTATGGCTCATAAACTCTCCAAAAATCACAATATTTCTTTCTAAACAGATCAAATGATCATAAATTCTCTTGAGAATAACATTGTAACATAGGAGAAAATTAGATATTTCTCACCATTTGCAATTGAAGGGCTCAAAATAACTGTCACAAACTCATCATTAACATGGCAAGTTTGGACATGCTTTATTACCCAGTCTGCAAAGCATGCACAATCAGTCTCCGGACATTTAATTTTCATAGCAATTTGTCTCCAAAGATTTTCCAATTTCTCTCCAAAATGACCAAATATTTCAAAATACTCTCCAGTAATAACATGTAAACATAGGAATTAATTAGGAAATTGTCGCCTGATAATTCAGGTGACTAATTTCAAGGCATCAATAGTCGCCAGATAAACTTCACAACTTCATGCATCTTTTGCAGTCTGGTTTATTACCTGGGAAATTGCTCCAAAAAATAGAAATTAAATAGGTATCCGGAGACTGATTGTGCATGCTTTGAAGACTGGGCGCTACACAGGCCAGGCCGCCAGGGTGGAAAATTAACTCTCTTTTGATTGACTAGTAACTCTGGTAGAGATTTAAAATCAACTATGTGAGAACTCATCCTCAGATCCTGAAGACAACTCTGCAGAAACTACACATTATATCTTATAACTATGTAAAAATCAGTTCTATACTTCATAATATTTGAAAAAAATTAACTATACTAAGCAGCTATACATGCTATACTAATACTAAGCAGAGTTAATCATTAATAAACTCCATGGTTGAGTACTTATGAGTAACTGTTAGAATTTGAGTTTTGCACTCTGGCGCACAGCTTTTAGATAGGTACCTACTGTTAACCAATTGGGCAACGAGCCTTAATCCAAAACTCCAAATTTATAAATAATAATATTATTCATGAATTAAAAAAATTAGGGCTGGGACTGGGAACCCTAGGTCAGGGGTCGTAATAATCAATTTAAATCAAATATTATACTCTGTCAAATAATCAAATACCTACTTCAAAAATGGGTAATCAATAAAAAACATAACTACTAATCATGTAACATTATACTAACATATAAGTGATTAAGATTAAATTACAGTCACTACACAATTTACACTAAGTATACCAAATTACTATCTTTCTAATGAATATGACTACTACCTATATGAGTTGTGACAGTTTGCTCACCTTCCCAGCTGCTCTCCCAAGCCGAACAATTCCTAATCTCAAAGTGTGGCCTCCATCACCTGCAGGTTCCAGTAAGGATTCAGGAACGTATTTCATAGTTAAATTCAATTAAATTACCTAGTATCACTTCACGATTCCACTTCCTTAAAAATAAAATGTTTATAACTGCTACAGAATCAGAGGCGGCATTATAAGCTCGTACACACAACCACTACTCACTGAAGTTACGAAAACACTGACAAGTAAATCTGCAAAATATATATTATAGTACGTGGAAAAGCAACTCTGGTCAAAGAATACACAAAATACAGAAAGTAACAAAATTCATTTCATAGATATGAATACTTCAAATACATTCTCTTATGTATAATTAATTTGTACACAAATTATATAAGGCAGTCCCCGATTTTATAAAAGCGAAATAAAACTCAATGTTATTATATGATTGTGACTCGCGCAACATTTCATTTTCTACGAGCTAGAATAATATAAGTCTGTTCTATTAAAAAAAAAAAAAAGAGTTTAGAGCAAGGCTTATTATATGTTAAAATAACGTGTGTAATTTTATGAATATCAATTTGATTTATTTTGTGTAAAGTGGATACGAAAGTTCGAGATAAAAGAACATCTATTCTCCTAAATTTTACCATCGTTTTGTTCAATAAATAGTTCAAGCGTCTCTCAAGAAATACCCTCAACTTCCAGTTAGATTACTGCACAATTCTCACATTATAGAGTCATAGACTATAACCACAGTACATAAAATATAATAATATTCTCTGTACTGTGCTATAACCAAGTGGTGTATCAGTGGCCAAAATAATATCGCGTCTTGCGGAACGCTAAAATCCTTATTTTTGGGTCACGTGACTGGCAATCAAGAGTCAGTTTAATGGAGAAATGATATTACTGAAACAAAATTTAATGGAGAAATGATATAACTGAGACAAAATAAGGTTATACACAGTCTTCCTTAGCGTCCTGCAATCGCTGAAAAACTTCCTCTCTCTAGAGTAGTTTATCATTACTCTATGACTATTACCAAAGATATCTTTGCTATTACAATGCATATAAGCATATAAAGTCGGCTATGATAAAAGCCTTACCGACTAGTACAGTGAATAGTTGCAGATTTTGTTTCTAGAATTAGCTAATGAAAAATCAAATTAACTAATGAACGGTTCCACATTTAGTAATAAATAATATATAACAACTATTTAATTGATGTGCACGATACCATCAAAAAAAGTTAAATATTACTTATTATATTGTTTCCTACGTGTCCAAAAACGTGGAACCTTTCATCGAACTTTCAGACAAGATGTAGGGTGGCCATCTCCATTAGACTATAAAACTGGACATTACTTATAGGTATGTGACATTAGCTTCATACACTGCAGTCTATTATATTATTATTGTACATATTAAAAGTCTATTATAAGCTATTACCTATTATAAGGATCAAAATAAATGAGCAAAAGTAAATGAAAAAAACAATATGAGAGAAGAGCACAGTATGAACGGAGAGAAGTAGCCTTGTTAAAAATCTGTGAATACGATGTCAAATTTGAAAAAAAGGAAAGCCTCGCTTCAAGTACAACTCACTTTAGTAAAAGTGGTACTTATTTGGAGTCATGTTTTGAAATAAGAACCGTTCGTAGACATACCTAGAAAACGAAGACAATTTTTTGTGATTATTTCACGGTAACTAAAAAAAACATCAAAATTATAATCCAGATAAGGTTATTAGAAGCAGTTAGTTCAGAAATTTAACATGTCCCAATTTAGGTTAAGTTCGGTGTTATTGCACGGTTCCATCTTTTCGAACACGTTAAAATCTTTATATAATAATCATTATTTAACTTTTATTTTAATTGGTATCCATGACACCAATTAGAATAGAAGTTAAATAATAATAATAATATTTTCTTTTCTGACGCGTTCGAAATTGTAGAACCAACCAATAACTTGGAACTTAGAACCCTACTACCAAAAACATTTCATAGAGCATAAAATTGCGGTTTGTTAAATGTAGCACAATAACTATAGAAGTCCAAGTATCTATTAAGCACTCACCAAACCCAAGGCCATCTATAGTGTCAACTAAAGATGGCCTTGCTATACTGAGTGAGAGTTAAGCTATGGATGGATTTTAAAACATTTAATTAATGCACGACTTTAAACGTTTTCATCACAGTCACAAACATTGAAAGACTATATTATTATTAATACGCTTATATACGTAGTACTCTAATAACTCTAAACAAATTTTCTTTCTATAACTGATAGAAAATGAGATATATAGTCGAGGAGTGACAATTATAAATTTCTTGTTACTTTTATTCGCTTTAGTTGTGATTTGGTAACTGAGTCGTGATTTGGTAACTAAAGCGGTGGATGCCTGTGATAGAAAATAAGAAAACTATGATTTGAGAAATTAACATCATGTGGAGACTCTTATCTTTGATAGTATATAGGAGTGTAGCAAGAGGAAGGAGTGGGGGTGTTAATAGCTGTAAACTTTTGAAAAACATAACTAGTAAAAGTGAAAATAGTAAACCTGTTATAGGACTACAGATTTGTAGATGGTGTGATTGGGCAAGAGAGGATATTACTCCAAAAAGTCTTTGGTGTTTTAGAGTTGTTCTTATCCACTATGATATGCCTCAAAGAGAATGAAGGGATTGTAGAAAAGGAATGTAAACCCCATGCACTAGGTAGAACACTAGGCTACTGCAGGTAACCGTGTCAACCCAGCGCATAGATGGCAAGATTATGCAATATGCATCCATGGTAAAAGGGACCTACACACTACACAGTCAGTCTGCTTACCCACGGATATAGCAAGAAAGAAAGAAGTTAAGGGAAGATACAAAAGCAAGCTGAAAAAAAAAACTCCAAACTAAAGAAAAACATATTAGACATTAGAAAATAAGACCTATTTAGATGTAGCCTCATGACAGTGAGGGGGGGGGGCAATCTGAAATAATGATTTTAACCCCCTAGTCTGATAATCACAGACCCACTGTCTACAGTAGTAAGGATATATGTACAGTGAATATAGACGATAGCAGTGGTTTACAACAAAGTTGCACTACATTCAATTTTTTTAAATAACACTTTAAGAACATAATTTTTTTAAGAAAGGACACAGAGAAGGTATGAGTGGGCGTAGTGATCATCAGCTGTCATTTCTATGAAGATGATGTTCTAAGCCTCGCAATCGACATTCATCAGGCATAATGATACTCAGAACAGTGAGAAAGAGTTATGGATTGGCGAGAAATGAGGAAAAGCAATAGAACGGGTTATAATAAATGGAGAAGAGTGGTGGGCACCGAATTACTGGAGGAAAAGGAGAACCTGAGAGTGACAATTGGAAATGGGATGCACATATACAGTAGGTTAATGGAAAACATCATAATAGTTTAAATCAATCACAAACCAGATCAATTTAAATTGGCTGAGTCTAGAAGAGTTGCCACTTGCCACAGATCTGATTTGAGGAAACCTACTGGAAGGGAGTGGTGCTGCATAGTATATTATTCTGTGTTGAGGTAATTAGTAAGAGAATAACTAAGATTGACAAAAATGGAGCTCAGCAAACAGGTTCATTGAACCAAAAAAATGTTGCATTATCGTGAATCAGATGCGAGACTTATACCTGAATGTATAATGAAGAATAGAATGACAATCAAAATGGTGCAAGGTAAGCAGTTAAAAACACTATCATGAGTAAGATTACGGAACATAGAATAGGCGGAAAGCAATTGGATGGACAAAACCAAATGATTAATGATGAAGCAGGAGTCTATGAGAAAACGCTAGAGCCTATGTCGAGGAAGGTGGTGAAAAGAACGACAGTGACATCAGTGGTGGAAAGAGTTGAGGGAATAATTGAGAGAAAACCCATTACAATATAAGAGACATAAAAAATGATGGGGAAGGGAATGGAGAGTCTGCTTCGGTGCAAGGATAAACTATTTGGAGTTTTCATACAGGATGCGTGAGCAGCAGGAAAGACAGTGTTCAAGAAGAACACAGCAGAAAACAATGTTAATGTGTTCAAAAAGAACACATTAAACATTGTTTAATGGAATGCCTAAGCCTAGAAGAGGTGCGATTAATGAAACTGCAATGATAGAGGGAGAACGAAAGGATAGTCACAGGAGCGGATATAAAAGATAATTCCACTAAGCTCATCGGATAACATAATTTTATTCAACCTCAAACAATATTCCCATGTATTCAAATAACCCTACAAAAAGTATACCCACCAAAATTCATTTCTTTATTCAACTTGTAATGACTCTGATGTTATTGTTGTTCCATACCTTTCGTGTTTTTACGAATGAATGTTGACTTCAAATCAACCCCAAAGAGAAACTTCAACAAAAATGGATACCGGAGTAATAACATTTTAAATAACCCCTCTCCTAATTTATTAGTTTTGGGTCAAGCAAATATTTCTGTAGATATAACACTATTGTTGAGTAACCCAGGGAGTCTAAAGCTCGTGGTGTGTATGTGTTTGTGAAGAGATGTGTTGTCAGGAGTGGGAGGGAGAGTGGTGTAGAGGTGTCTGTAGTGTGTGGAGGGAGTGCTGTGTAGAGTGCGTGGTGTCCTCCTCTCAGTTTGCATATAGTGTAGGGAATGTGAGAGGTCTAGTGTAGAAGTGCAAAAGTGTGTACTCCTCATGTCTATGTGCGAGGTAAGAGGGAGCACTCGTGTTTCTGTGTGGAGGTGGTGTGTGGGTGTTATTTGTGTACATATGGTGGCAATACGGAGTTCGGTGTTTTTTTGAAGTGTCTGTAAGTAGGTGTTGAAGATGTCAGGTGATCAAGCTGTGTGGGCGTAAGTGAGGATGGTTCTAATGAACTGTTTGTAGAGTGTTGTTATATCTTCCTTGGAGTGTTCGTAAGTCGTGTGAGTGAGGGCGCGCAGGACGTTCAGGCTTTGTTTGGCTCTGTTGTTAATGTCGATTATGTAGGGTTTGAATGTCAAGCCGCAGTCTTATATAGGGTTTGAATGTCAAGCCGCGGTCGAGTGTAACTCCGAGGATTTTCGTCGGTTTGTTAATGGGAAGGGGAGTTTTGTTAAGTGTAATGTTTAATTGGGTTCTTTATTCAAGGATGTAGGGTGTAACTAAGGTGACGAAAGATTTGTGGAAACCTTAAATCTGTTTGTTTCTAGCTAGTCTTCTAGTGAGTGGATGCATGTTTGTAAATTGTGGGTGGCAGTCTCATGTTTTGGAATATTGTGAGATGATGGTGACATCATCTGCGTATGAAAGAGTGTGAACCGAGTTGTGTGTTGGCGTAGAGAGGTCTTGGAGATATGGGTTGAAGAGTGTAGGTGAGAGTACGGAGCTCTGCGGTACCCCGTCAGTGTTGTGAAGTGTTCTGGGAGACTTGCCGTTGTATAATGTTTTGCCGAAGCGGCCCGAGAGATAATTGGCAAGCCATTTCCTATATGAGTCGTGGATGTGTGTGTTGAGTATTTTGTTAATAACCGTACCGTATCGTAGGCTTTCGTCTAGGTACCGTATTGAAGGCTTTACTAATGTCTATGGCAGCTATGATTGTCCTATCCGCAGGTTTGTTGGAGTTCAAGCCTTCGAGTGTTGTCTGTGTGAGGTGGGTAAGAAGAGTACATGTGGAGTGTTGGGATCTGAAGCCGTGTTTTGAGAGGGATAGTGGGATGTGTGGTGAGATGTTGTTACGAACTAGCCTCTCGAGTATTTTGGATGGGGTGGAAAGAAGTGATATTGGTCTCTATGAGGCTAGTTCTGTGAGGGGTTTGTATACTATTGTTCTGGAGTGAGAAATTGAAGATTCCTATGAAGGCTTTAATGGTAAGTGGCCCTAGATATTTGTTTGATATGCTATCAGGCCCTATGGAAGGTGTTCACGGAAACCCGGATGGCCTCGGTGACCAATGCCAAGGTGAAAGGTGGTGTGAGGAGCTTCTGAGTGCTTGTTTTGTGCAGGCGACACAGTATAATCCTATCTACGGGGCGAGTGGGTAGCCTACTCATGGAATCATAATGCTTGTTGAAAGCGTTCGCTTATTGTGTGTTAGTGAGTATAGAGTTGTTTTGTGTGAGGGGACTCATGGGTTTTTGGTTGGTCAATGTATTTTTTATTGAGTCCCTTTAAAAGATTCCAGTTTGTTTGCGTCAGTGCGGAAATTAATGATGTCTAATGTGTTTTGCCACTTGTGTTTTTGTTGGGCAGTAATCTCTGCACATATGTTGATGTTAAGGTGTTGTATGCGTGTGATCGTGTCTTGTGTGGGTGGTAGGGAGCGTAGGTGTTTGTATAAAGTGTTTGATGTGGGAAGTGAATGTGTGGTTGTAGTGTCTGATGTTACCTGTAGGGATGTAGTGTTTGTCTTCGTTAATGGTAATGTTAGTGAGGTGTTTTGTGGCAGCATCTATGGATGAGAAGGTGTTGATGTCAAAGTTATGAAAGTTGTTTTCCAAAGATGCTGAAAGTCTGTCCAGTTGGCTCTATTGTAGTTTGTGAATGTGTGTCTGTGTTATCGTGCAGCAAGTGGTGTACTTAATGTGTATGTAGCGAGAAGTTGAAGGTGGTCTGAACTGAGTTCTTGGAGTGCGGTCTATGAACTCAGGAGGGCTATGTCAGGAGTGATGAGGGTTATGTCGGGTGATGTGGGTTGTGTGTTGATGTTAAAGGGTTTGCGTGTGGGAGTGTGGGGTTGTTCATGATTATTTAGTTGTCTAGTTGTGTTAGGTCTTGTGTCAGTATGATGTGTAGCGAGCCAAGTAGTGTCGAGTGCGTTAAAATCTTTAAGAAAAAAATAATTATTAATAGTATAATGTAATGTAAATTGGGTTGATATCCTGGAGGAGTCTATGGGGGGAATGGATATGTTAAAAAGTTGTACGTACGAGTGTATGTGGATTTGGATGCATGTATATTGTGTTTCTAGGATGGGGTCGTGTGGCATCCGTGCGCGTGATTCAGCAGTGGTAATTGTGAACGGGATAGATTTATGTATCAGTGTGGTGAGGCCTCAGCTGCCTCGAGTAAGCCGATCGAGTCTAAGTGTTGTATATCTAGGAAACTTTGGTGTTAATCAGGCAAGTGTTAGTTTAGTTTCCTGGAATGTGGCGATGTGAATGTGGTGTTTGTGTAGGAGTGATTCTAATTTCATGTGCTTGTGTTCTGTAAACGGTTTATGTTGTGTTGTAGTAAGTCGAGTTTTTTTGTGGCATGTGTGTGTTAGGAGCTCTAGGAGGGTTAGGGTTAGGAGGTGCTCTTCTATCACCCCCACGAGGAGGGCGAAGTGGAGCTGGGGGTCGGGCACCAGAGTCTATCTCAGTTCTCCAGTAAGTAGTTGTATGTGCGAGTGTCAGATTCTTTTAATAACGTGGAATCTTTCTGGCTCTCTCTGACATCTGGTCGGAGTAAGTTTAATTTAAACATTTTCAGTGATGTCCTCACGACTCGCATGACGCATAATCATGACGGAACCTTTCTGGCTCTCTCTGACCTCTGGTCGGAGTAAGTTAAATTTAAATAATTTTAGTGATGTCCTCACGACTCACATGACGTATAATTTCATAATTCATATGATAGTAGTAAAACATACCATATTTTCACCACAACTTGTTAAAATAACTTAAACAACATAATAAGAAAAGTTTCTATATCTATCAAGATTTCTAATTTAACTCGATTTATTATCAATCAATATATTATTTACATTCAATTAAAAAAGAAAAAATGAATGTCTGGAGGTAGCTACCAGACCTTTACTACTAAAGGTAGAAAAACCGATCAAATATGATTTACTAAATTTTATTAAATTGCATAAAAATTCTCCTAGAAATCAATCAAATATCAAGATCATCAAAAAAAGCTAACTTAGAAAGCATTTTACTTTTCGAGCTAGGAGTTTTGAGAGTATCCACTCCTTTATCTTGAGGTTTCAGAGTTTTAACATTGCGAAATTCTGAAACCGAACTTCCAGATGCTTTTCTTTTAACAGAAGTTCGTGTAGCATTTCCTTCATCTGAAATGAGATATTTAATTATTTTCAAAATTCAACTTCATTATAATTGTAAAAAGCTTGAATTTGTAGGTTGATTAAAAAGTAACTAAATCATTTCTTTACACAATGCCGTACACAAGATACTCTATCTAAAATTCCCTATCTATACTATAATGAGAGCTGCGTCCGTCTGTCTGTCTGTCCGTGTGTCACATTATTATTAAGAAATGCATATTAAAAGGAGAAACAAATCATTTGTAGATATATCATGGCAACGGGGCCACGCGCTACAATAATATTGACACTTATTATTTAAAAAAATTATATTTTGGCTTTTGAGAGACAATTTTTTCGCTTAATCAGAATATGTTTATCCATAATACATTCTTGCATTCGAATATAATTTAAATTCAATAACAGGTATGGTACTAGTAATAATATAATATCGTTATAATCATTATCTGGTATATGATATATTCTTTAGGTACTTGCCTGAATAGTAGTTCGAAATTTTAGACTCCTTCAATAAGTTAGAACCACTGATGAGAAAGAAAAAATATTAGACAGGCATGTCTGGTAGGTATATATAGGATTTTGATTTATACAACATAATATAGTGAATAGCTACTAATAAATTATTGTTTTTATTCGTTTTACGAACCAGTATTGATTAGAATATTCAGATATAATTAATTTTGATCATCAAGAAAATTTACAAATTCACCCACATTTGACTTGAAATTAGAACAAATTAAAAAAATTTTACATGTTACTTCAAGCAATATGGATTGAAAAAAGTTTAGTAGATTGACATTTTCTGAATTTGTTTCCATCTCCAAGAAATTTTCAGATACCAGAATTTCGCTACTCATTTATGAAAGATTCTGCTCTTTACAATAGCACAGAGAGTTGTCACTTCTCAAGATTGACTACAATATTCAATTTCAACAGTTGTTCATGGTGTATCCACAAAGGAGTTGTGCGAGTATTTAGTTAATGCATTTAAAAGTTTAAGCTACAATAAGAAACAAAACAAACAGAATAATCAATAAATATTGCACACTGATAAATTTTGAATGAGAATTTGTACAAAATATTTTCATTGAAATACTTTACATTTGATTTAATTATATAAAATATATTTAAATTAAATTACCTCAAACAACCTGAGAGTAAAGGAGATTTCTCATAACCATGAATTTCAGTGATGTTTGATGATGAAGGAGTATTTACACTCTCATCAAGTCTTTGCCTATCATTTTTGCTGCTATGATTTGTATTTAAGCTAGCAAAAGTAGAACAATCGTCATTTGAAACACTATCATTAGTACTATCAGGTGTAACTGAAACTATGCAATGCTTTACATTTGCATGAGAGTAATTACTATTCAATTCAGAATTATGTGACAAATCTGAATTTTTCATCAATCTATAATCAGAAACCTGGTGTTCACTGTACTCATTATATTTATTGCTAGATAAATTTTGTCCATCATCATAAGGAGGTAATGAAAATGAACATTCATTATTTTGATCATTTGCATCTTCATTGAACTCATAGTTATCATCATGATTGTGCTGTTGATTGAGAGAAGAGTTTCCATTGAGAGTAGAAAATGGGGCTGCTTCTTCTTCTGATGTGATTAGTATTTTATTGAGTTTCTGAACATGGTTGCGACAATCTTTAGAAGACCCTTTCCCATAACTCTGCAATACAAAAAAAGGATACATGTGAATTTCAATTAGACTTGAAAATTTAGTATGTTGTTTGTCTATATAAAAATTATTATATCTTTAATCACAGTTCAAATTATTTTACACATTCAAGTTGCTTAAGATAAACTGGATCAATAAAGAATAGAGGATATTTTAATCTGTCTACATGGTTATGCCTAGTCACAGAATTATCAATATGCTCATTTAACATTTTATGATCATATATTTTGAGAAATATGGTTGGATCTGTTAGCCTTTCGAAATTCTAAAACATTTAAATTTTAAATACAGACTCTGAATGGTATCTAATATAAAGAATATTCAAAAAAGGTCAAACATGTTTATTAAGTTAACTGTTAATAATTTAAAATAGCTATAGAAAATAATGTATTTAATGATTTAACAAAAGCAAACTTATCCAAATTAATTCTATGAAGTTTATTCATTCCAATCCTAATGAATGAGAAACAAGCGAAAGATATATTTAAAACGCATGTATAACTAGCAGAGCAGCCAGATCCCAAAAAGTAGCTAATGGAAGAAAAGTAACTTCTAACTATCATATTATTTAACTCCAAGTGGAGATCAATATTGATCTTCAAGAGTCCTTAAATAGTGTTCCATATTCTATACATGGACCCAAGACCACTGCACTTATTGAGAATCAACAATAGAGGCTATAGGAACCTAACTGCCAAATTTTACATTAAAATAAACTATCAAGTCACCTATAGGCTATAATGAGCATGTCAGATTGTGTTAATGTATTTGGTTGTATTAATTATAATTATATACCTGACATATGTAAGCTAATTTTCTCTTAAAAATAAATATACTTGTATAAAGCCTAATAGTAAAGGGGAAATATTTGCTAATTTTTTACAATAATTTGGAAAAAAATAGAGTAAGCAAATACGGAATGATAGGTAATATAGTTATGCGACATGTGAAAGATATTGCCAATATGAAAAGAGTTTCGAAAAGTAACCATTGAGTCAGATTCAGTCCTAGCATAGTAGCATGTTTAGCTCTAGATAGTCAGCAGAACATGGGAGATAGGACATTTTTGAGATTTTCAAACAATTTGGAATTTTCTCTTATAGCTGCTTACATGTATTGGGTCTTAATTTAAATTAATTTTTTTATATGCATTTTTGTTCAAGAATCCAAAAATCAAAACCGTTTTTTGTAAAAACTAATAGTTTTTGAGATATGAGGGTTTAAAGTTATTTATTTCCTATGTATTAGTGAAAGATTGAGAACTTTGAAAAATTTCATGTTTTCATTGAAATTACTTAAAAAATATAGATTTTTTACATGAAACAGTAATGTAGTTTGTTGTACTACACACTTCATGATTGATTAATGACCATATATCGAATATATTTCCAGTTTCCGTGATATTTTCAATTTATTACTTCAATGCTGATATATGTGTAATGGGGGGCATGACGCCCCCCATACCCCCCTGCCAGGTCATTGAACAATCATGAAGTGTGCAGTACAACAAACTAGCGGATACAACAATCTGCATTACGGTTATCTTGGAGTTTTTTCAAAGTTCCCAATCCTCCAGTAATACATAAGAAATAAAAAACTTTAAACCCTCATATCTCAAAAATTGATAGTTTCTACAGAAAAAGGTTTTGATTTTCGGATTCTATGGACAAAAATACATATATATATATAAAGTAATTTGAATTAAATCTGGTGGGGGTCATCAAATGGAAAAGATCCCATGTATTTCTCTGAGAATATAAGTTTTCTGAGCAAATACTTTCCCAGTTTCTGCAGTCTGGAATTCTAGGTAGCCCATTATCTATCTTAAATCCATTTAGTATTTACTAGTTAGTGGGCTATGTTAATAAAAATAATAAGGTATGTAACAAGTAAATATAATAAGTCTATAACAGACTCATGGTTAGTTTTCACTATAGCTATAACTTACCTAGCTACTTGAAAATTACATACACTTTAGTTAAGCTAGAAACTACCTACCTTCCCAATACAAATTATAATAACTTAAAAACAAGTGACTAACAACAATGCCTAATGGCTAATAGCTATACCAACAATTGCCAAATTACCAGACTGCAGGAACTGGTAAAGTGTTCTCCAAGAAATCCTCAATTTTGGCTTCTGTTCTCAGTAAAATACATGTAAATACAAGATGAAATTAATGATTGTTCGCACAGAAAATGTTAAAAATGCCCCATCTTCTGCAAAATGGCCCGGGCAAATTAGAAGGAAAATTTGTACCCCTACCTTTTTAATGCAAAATGGCCCGGGCAAATTAGAAGGAAAATTTGTACCCCTACCTTTTTAACAGACTGTTTCGCAAAGCAGACCTTGCATGAAAACTTGCAATCCTTTCTGACTATATGGACTTGAAATTTTGAGCAGGAATAGCATCTTACTACATGAAAATCTTGCATTCTATGATTCTTAAGGTAGGCAAGTTTCTAACTTTATGATAAAAAAATAATTCACCCAAATTTAGTAGCTGGATAGGCTAAGTAGGTAATAACAACATACGTATCTAGTATCTATTGAAAGAATATCAAGGACTTGAAGTCTTTTAAGTTGTTGAAAAAATTTAGATATTAGTCACAATACGATTAGGTATATCATGGGAATTTCTTAATAAAGCCGATACTTATAGACTTTTATATTAAAACGTAATGCAGTTTGTTCTATCTGCCAGTGGCAGTTAGTTGTAGAGCACACTTCATGATTTTCAATGATCTGGCAGCAGGGAGTTTGAGGGCCAGAGTCCCATATAGGCCAGTCTGTATTTGGTGCAAAAAATTCCACAGACTATTTGAAAAAACTGAAAAAAATCCACCATAAATTTCCAGTGATTTGGCTGATCCACCAACATTTCATACATTTTTACACCATAAATTAATGGTAACATAGGAATAATAGCTAAAAGTCTACCAACTTTGCCAGAATATTATTTTCAATGGAGAAAAATTCCACTGACAAGTCGGTGGAATTTACCATGAAATACAGTCTGGCATATAGGGTCACGCAGGTAAATTGCGGCCCCCAGATTGCATTCTTTGTGAATTTTTTTCGAAACTTGCGGTCTTCTAAAAGACATTTATATAGAGTTTCAAAACTTTGCGGCTCATCAAATGTGAATTTTCACTTGATCAAATATTCCCGGTCTGTTAATAAGTAACTAAATCTAGGTAGTAATTGCTCCTTCCACCACGGCTCGCTTTAAATCCCATTGCTTGTAGTTTTTATCCCACAGCTCACATTTTTTATCCCACAGCTCACATTTTTTATCCCACAATTTGCATATTTTATCCCACAATTTGCATATTTTATCCCACGGCTCGCATTTTTTATCCCACGGCTCGCATTTTTTATCCCACGGCTCGCATTTTTTATCCCACGGCTCGCATTTTTTATCCCACGGCTCGCATTTTTTATCCCACGGCTCGCATTTTTTATCCCACGGCTCGCATTTTTTATCCCACGGCTCGCATTTTTTATCCCACGGCTCGCATTTTTTATCCCACGGCTCGCATTTTTTATCCCACGGCTCGCATTTTTTATCCCACGGCTCGCATTTTTTATCCCACGGCTCGCATTTTTTATCCCACGGCTCGCATTTTTTATCCCACGGCTCGCATTTTTTATCCCACGGCTCGCATTTTTTATCCCACGGCTCGCATTTTTTATCCCACGGCTCGCATTTTTTATCCCACGGCTCGCATTTTTTATTCCCACGGCTCGAATTTTTTATTCCCACGGCTCGAATTTTTTATTCCCACGGCTCGCATTTTTTATTCCCACGGCTCGCATTTTTTATTCCCACGGCTCGCATTTTTTATTCCCACGGCTTGCATTTTTTATTCTCACGGCTCGCGATTTTTATCCCACGGCTCAGATATGATATCCCCACGGCTCAGATATGATATCCCCACGGCTCTTCAAATAACATGTTGGTAAAATGGCGGCTCTTAGACAACAACTAATGCAATCTGGTGCGGCCCTTTAATTTTTAATTGCGGCCTTCTCAAGACTCAAGAGAGTCTCTAAAACAATCTGAACTGAAATTACATTACATTAAAATGTTGCATAGCTATCAAGATCAGCGCAGTGCTCAGTCTGTATTCCATGTTTTAAAGTATGGACAAAGTCGCCAGTATATTGGCGATTTTTGAGGGGTTAAATAAGTTGAAAAACATGTAAATAAGGAGTAAATCACTCCCAAAATAGTCTAACTCTAAAGAGATGCACAGGCATGAAGCATAAGGATGTTTCTAAATGTAAAATCTTCACTAGGAAGTCAAATTTCTCCTTTAAAGTAGGTACCTTAAATGTGGCGACCAGGATCCATTTTCTCACTATTTTGGTGACTTTCCAGCCACACTTTGAAACATGGTCTGTATTTCATGGTAAAATCCACAGACATGTCAGTGGAATTTTTCTGGCAAAGTTGGTGGATTTTAAGCTATTTATTCCTATGTTACCATTAATTTTTGGTGGATAAATTGGAAAAATGTTAGTGGATCAGTCAAATTACTGGTGGATTTTTTCAGCATTTTGAAAAAGTCAGTGGGATTTTTTGCACCAAATACAGACTGGCGCGGCAGTGCATGCTATAATTTATTACTTTATGTTTTGAAGATATGACGTTTCTGATGTTAGAGGCCGCAGTTACTAGTCCTAGTTAGTAGGCCTGCAATTTACCTGCTTGACCCTACCTAGGTATATTAGATTCTAGGTACCTATATCAAAAGTAGACTGCAAATGTTATATCAGAAGCTCACTCCAATTTTCCAAAAGTGTTGGCCTTTGTTGGGACTGGGTAGTAAGACCCCAGGGTTTATAAAAAAAGGGTCTAGGTATAAGGTATTAGCCTTGGTTGGGCCATGAATAAATAAAGAATAATATGTCTAACAATTAACCAGACGATATACCTATAGGATAACAGTTTAAAATTATTTAAACCTAACATATATGATAAAAAATAGAAGTGTCCTGCAAAAAACTAGTACTTCCATGTGCAAATAGAACATCGATCACAAACTTCATAACTAGCTAAGTTGCTAACCTAACTTGCTTGTGAGATTGTGAGAGAATTTAAAAGTAGGCGCGAAACAAAAATATTAAATCTAGGGAATTAATAAGAAACTTTACCCTAAATTACTCAATCCTATATAAATTGTTATGTGTAGTTTTTCCATCTTGTAGATGAATAAAAAAATGGAATCGATCGATTCGATATCAGGTACCAGTGTTTAATTAGATATCTATTATATCACTGAATTCCCTTTTGGAATAGATACCTAAAATTTCGTATCTTATATGATCAATTCCGATATCGGAGCAAGTGAAGATAGTACGAGTATTTTTTAATACTCATTCTTCACAACTTCAAAATGGATCACGTATTTTATCAATTCCTTCAATTAATAAAATATGCAAAATTAATGGATAATCATTAGTATTATCATTTAAAAGGTTGTATATTTAAAAAAACTAGAGCAGAGGCGAAATACTCGAAGCCGATTTTACAGTCGACGTTGGCGTAGCAGGTTCAACCAAGGTATAAGAACATAATCAGGTATAGTACCTAGCAGACGACACAAAAATATGACGTCACCACAACAACACATTCCTTGTTTGTGACCGAGCGGCTCATAATTCCTCGTATTTGCATGTTAATATCGAGAAGTTTAAAGTCATTTTATAAGGGTTTCGTACAAAAGAAAAGCGAAAATGGTGATTGAACCTCAAAGTTGAATATATAGATATAATTTAGGTGTGTTTTAATTGTTCATTTCTTTTACTTATCTATAAAAAATAGGGTCTTGAACATATGCTACCTAGCAGCCTAAACTAGTGCTAGTTAACTGCTAAATTGTAGTTCCAATGAATAACAAATAAGGAAAAAAATAATGGAAATACAATTTAACCAATGCCTAGTTAGTTATTTATAAGAAAAAATTCAATTTAAAAGTGATTAAGTTTAAGTAGGTTTTTACATGTTTCAAAGTGTGGTCAGAGTCGCCATTTTGAGTCACCCGGTGGTCACGTCACACTATAGATTCAATCAGCTGATTACCATACCCTATGTTACTGTATCCTGGGTACAACATTCGAAGTCAGTTCTACGTTAGAAGTTACAGTTTGTATAGAAAGAGTTTTGTCTAATTGTGGTTCAGTCATAGAGGTATGATCCAAATATGTATTTGGATTATATTGACGAAAGCTGTTATTAGAGCATTGAGAGGCGGAGTCAAAAGTAGAAATATCATCACTGTAGCCCAGAGTTTCAAGATAGTGATTTGCAATAGAAATTAACTCCTTGATATCATTACTTCGTTGCTTTTTAATATCACGCAAATTATTCGCTTCACTAATTGAACCTGATTTTATCAACGAACATATAGCATCATGAGCTGTGTTCAAGAAAGTTTTACCTGCAGATTTTAATGTCACAATATACTCCCTAATTTTATCGGAATCATTTTCTATTGATTCAAACTGAAACGATAACAAATCATCGAGCACTTGTTCTTTTTCAGAGTAAATTTCGAGTAATTGGTCAAGTTTAGGACGCACTGTGCGTGAAGTGAACTCCATTTTCAATAAACAATGCAATTAAAGTTCAGTTCATAAAACCATAAATTACTATTAAATAGCTGGAATGTATTTCAAGTATGGCTAAATACGAAAGAAAAGAGGAAGAGATATCGAAGAAATAGAACAAAGACGAAAATATATATCAATAGAGCAAGAATATCATCGTAAATAATGCCTATAATTATTACAAAATATCATAATCTTTTAAATCCTAAACTTAAAAAAAGTAGCACCAACTCTCATAGTAAGTTAATTTATACACCAGATACATAGGATTAACAGTCTTTGTGGGTTACTTTAACACACTATGTCATAGTTGTTTTAATTCACACCTAAACTTACAAAAAAGTAACGACAACTCTCATAGTAAGTTAATTCATACACTGCACAATACTTTGGATTAACTGTCTTTGTGGGTTACTATAACACACTATGTCATAGTTGATTTAACTTGCACCTATACTTAAAAAACAGTAGCGTCAACTTTCATAGAAACTTAATTCATACACCAGATACATTGAATTAACAATCTTTGTGAGTTACTTCAACACACTATGTCCTAGTTGTTTTAACATATGTTCAAAACTCCCAAAATGTAACTGTAACTCTCATAGTAAGTTGATTCAATCCATAAAATGATTTGAATTAACTATGTTTGGTGACACACCACGTCATAGTTGTTTTGACACACGTGAAAACATGAATATAGTCAAACCAACTCACGTAATAAATTGATTCAAAGCATAAATTGTTGACCCATTAAATATGAGTAAACTTTTTTCTCTGTGTAGATTTTCATACTAAATATATGAATTAACCTATAGTGGCCAAGATAATTTCAATGATGGAAATAATTAAAGTGTTAAATAAATAATTGAAGGGATAACAGGCCTATATTTATACTAAATTGCCAGAAACGACTACTATTCATTCAGTTCAAAGATATACTTAATTGAGGAAATTGAATTGGCTATTTGGTGTGATTAAAGTTGGGAGAGATCGTTTACACCTCGCCTTCTATGATTTTCTGTCGAAAACTCGAAAACTGCTAATTTGAACCTGTGTAGACTACAAGTATAATAAATATACTGGTAAATAGAAAAATCATTCAATTGGTTAACCAATGTTTCCCTTCATTGGGCCAGGCTGTTTGACAACCGTTGGCCCAATATCGTTTAGCCTACTATACATTGACCCAGTGTGTAATAGCACTAGCTGTGGTGCCTTTACTTGGCCAACGTTTACCGACGTTGGCCTGATAGTGCAATGTACGTTATCAATGTAGCTGAGTGACAGTTCGAGTCCCAGACACACCACTTCATTTATTCCCATTTAATATCTATATAACAATTTGTAACATTATTCCAATTAATATGATCCCTACCAGCCACCTATACAAGGAGTGGCCAACTTCCCCTCCCCTCCCCTCTCTTGAGGTATGAAATTTTTAAAAATAAATATACGGACTAATAATAAATATCCGGATTAATAATCAGACGCGAAGTAATGTCTGATAATAGCCCAGCAAACATGGATCCGAATCGATTCGATATCGGGTTGTATCTAATTCGTTGCGCTGGTAGGGCATGCCGATAATAGATATGAAATACACATTATACACTTAAATTAGATATATAACAGAATGTATCTCCATCATTTGATTTTATAGAAATCGAATTTATTTCTACCGTCAGTATCCAAAAGTCTTCACTCTAGCCCTCATCGTTTTTTGTCGATAACTGCCATATAGAACCGGTAGACCAGTATAATAAATATACTGGAACATCAAAAAATCAATGGATTTGTTAACCAATGTTTCTCTTCATTGGGCCAGTGCTGTTTGGCAACCGTTGGCCCAATGTCGTTTACCATACATTGGCCCAGTGTATAATAGCACTGACGTGTTAATGTCCGATCGTGCCTTTACTTTGCCAATGTTTACCGATGTTGGCCAGGCGCGTATACAAGGGGGGGGGGGGCATTTGGGGCAGATGCCCCCCCCCCTTGAGGTCTGAACTTTTTAAAAATAAATCTACGGATTTAAAAAATATATGGATTAATCCGCCAAATTGAAGAAATGTCAATTATTTGATTATTTTTACTTGCTTTTGACATGCTTGAACACTGTATTCTATCAAAATCGTCATTTTTAAATTGCGAAATGGGAGAAATTGAATTGCTTCAAGTCGTATCATGTAAATAGAAGAAGCCATTTTGTCCATAGAGTAGAGAGTGAATTTCTATCATTGTTCAATAATTTAAAAATGTTTTTGAATTTGAGATGAAATGCATCGTCCTGTACTTTGTAGTTTGCAAAAACACTTTTTTCTTCAACAGTACACCGAAAATTCATGCTTTCCCAAGATAAATGGAACGGTGGCTAAATCTTACCACTTGAAAAAGTTCACAAGAGTTCGTTGTCTATTCAATGAAACTGGTTCTATTAACAAGAAAAAGTAAATAAAAACAAAACCAAAAAAACACAAACCAAAAACACACTAGTTTTTCTCTCAGAAAAGCTTTTCAGCAGATTTCATCCACACCAAAACCACGTGGTGGAGGATCGTCATACATTCATTTAAATTCCATTTCTATCATTGAACTTCAGTTCGACCATTAACGAAAACCACATAAATAGCGGGTTTGTAAGTGAATTATGCAGCAACCATCTGCAGCATTGCCAATTGAATCGTTTGGACAGACGATCGAGAAGTTAATTTGCCTCCATCAAAAACACATCGAAAAAATACGAATGAAAATCCTCGAAATATCTGGAAAACAAATGATAGGTATGATGCTAAGGTAATGATCTTCGTTGCAATTATTAATGGAATGGTTCCAATTTTTAAATCATTCCTTAATGAATATGGCAACTTGTTACGAGTTAATGGTTTTCAAAACTCTGATTGCTCCAGCACATTATTTGGCCCAGCCTACAACTTCTTCACTTTGGTGGATGCAAGAATACATTGCACAAAGACAGCTCTAGAATTTAAGGAAAAGTTTCGAGGTCGAGTGATTAGCAGAAGTACGGAAATAAAATTCCTGGTCAGCACACAGTCCACATCTCAACTCTTTGGACTTTCGCATATGGGTTTCTGCTCAAACTCGAGTTTATATGTTTATATATAAAAAAAACAGATCCCAATGAGTTTCTTATATTATGTGTTCAAATCTCCGCTCAAATATATAACAATAAGACTTTCAAGAAAGTATGCAAGAATGTTATGAAGCGTGCATCGTTCTGTCTTCACATCGGAGAGGGTCATTTTCAACAACTTTTGTAGGACCTCAGGAGATGTGCCTCATATGATATAAGACAATAAATGTTGAATAATAATAAAAAATCCTATCTTTTCCTACAAAGTGATGCATCTATAATGGTATTTGACTTATTTTTAAGTGCTTTTAATTCGCAATTAAAAAATTACGTTATCTGATGAAACATAGTGTATCAGTATGGTTTTGATTATTTTTTCAGCAGCCAATGATTGAATATTATGATTAAGTAAATAACTATCAGTCTATTGGACTGATAAACAGCTTATGGACTATACAATACATCCACTGACACACTGTATTCCATCAGAAACGACATTTTTAAATTGTGAATTAGAAGCACTTCTAATGCATCAATTGTCATCATAGATACACCACGTTGATGGTAAAGAAAGTATTATTATTAAACATTTATTTTCCTATATATATGGCTATATCATATGAACCACATTTCCTGTGGTTCTACAGAAGTTGTTGAAAATGACCTCCTTCAGCCTGAAGACAGAACGAAGCAAACTTCGAAACATTCTTTCAAATTTCTTAGGGGTCTTCGGGTTATACCTTTCAGCGAATTTTAAACACTTTGTATAATAAGAGACACAATGGAACATTCTTTTTCATATATAAACTCGAGTTTGTGCAGCAGCCAAGAAGTGAAAATCCAAAGGGTTGAGATATCGATTGTGTGCTGGCCAGGAATTTTCCGTTCTTCTGCTAATGAATCGACCTCTAATCTTTTCAATGAGAAATTCTAGAACTGCATTTGTTGAATTTTGTTCAATGTGGTGGAGCGCCGTCTTGCATCACCAAAGTGTAGAACGAGTTGCTGAATGGTGCAGTATGGGCCAAACAAGGGTTGCTTGTTTTGTATGCGATCTATGAGGTTAATGTGATCTGATAATGCATTAGTATTTTAATTGTAATAATTATGATAATTTTTCTTTCTAAGTAACTATGATACAAAACAAACAATATAGACGAGATGATATTGTCACAATGCATTAAAAGTAAAAAAAAAACATATATTGATTGCTTATTTTTACTATATATTGAAATAAGTTTGGTAGGAATAGGATGTAGTTTATATAACGATATTTTCTTGAAGTATTTCCATATTAAGGCTTTGAATATGTAAATGGTTTTTAATTATTCAAGGAAATAAAATACTATATATATTTGGTATCACGTATCCTTGTTTGTATCTTATATATTTGCTAATAAATTCTAAATAGATCGCATGCCAAACCAGTAAATGATGATCAGATCGCATAGCAAACTAGCACCAAATAATGTCCTGTAGCAATCTGAGATATGAAACACCATAAACCGATGACAAGTTGCCATATCATCATCAAGGAATGCATGAAAGATTACAGGCAAGCCTTGCTTTAAGTACAACTCACATTAACAAAAGTTGTACTTATTTCGAGTCATGTTTCGAAATAAGAACCGTTCGTAGACATAGAAAACGGAGACAATTTTTTGTGATTATTTCACGGTAACTAAAGAAAAACATCAAAATTATAATCCAGATGAGGTTATTAGAAGCAATTGGTTCAGAAATTCAACATGTCCCATTTCAGGGTTAGTTCCGTGTTATTGGACGGTTCCAAATTTTCGAACACGTGAAAATCTTTATATAGCAATCATTATTTAACTTTTGTTTCAATTGATAACCATGATACCAACTGCAATAATAGTTAAATTTGCAATTTTTAAATAGTTAAATAAAAATTAAATTCATAATTTTTAAATAGTTAAATAATAATTAAATTTATAAAAAAAATTTCTGACGTGTCCGAAATTGTAGAACCAACCAATAACTTGGAACTTAGTACCCTGCTACCAAAAATATTTCATAAAGCATACAATTGCTGTTTGTTAAATGTAGCACAACAATTATAGAAGTTTAATTAAGTATCTATTAATTACTCACCTATACTGAGTGAGAGTTATCCCAGCAAACATGAACGTATCTATTCGATGTCTAAACGACTCTGTGAAACCTCTCTTCCGACATCGAATACCAGTAACAAATTAGACATGGTGACATCAAGTAGACATCAAACCGATATCCGTTTGCACCGCTAAACCGCATCACATCAAGTATATTTGGCATCGAAGCGATACCGTTATACAGCGTTGAATAGAAAGATAAATTACAACATCCAACATACATAGGGATTCTCCATCGAACAGACGCCTAATTATATATCTAATATGCTTCGAAACGATATCCACTTGCATCCAATAAATAAATAAATTAAAATTGAAAACCTTTACTTCAATGATATAACGTACTGTACGTTTAGATGCATATCAATTTGATTAATGTTACATAATGTTATATATAAATTAAATGGGAAGAAATGAAGTGACGTGTCCGGGTATCGTTCGTGGGTCCAACCGTCGTCGTGCCTGTAGCTCTGTCACTTTGCCACCGTGGATGCATTTGACTAAAAAAAATTTTGATATTAAACTACCCGGAGATACTTGAAGATATTTTAAAGTGAATAGAACAATATATGCAAGCACCGCTTTTATAACCAAAATCACAACTTATTGTTATTACAAATAGTAATGAGTTGGTCATATTTTTATAAAATTGTAACTCCTTAAAAATTTGGTTCTCTATGAGTTCAAATTAAAGAAAATGTTTTGAGGCCACGACTTAGAATAAAGATGAAAGCTCTGTGATGAAAGTTCAAAGTAATGAATGCATTAATTAAAATTTGACCATAGATTAACTCTCACTCAGTAAATATAGGTCATAATAGTTGAGTAATTACTTTGATATTTTGACTTATATAATTGTGTTTCATTGAACAATCAGGAATTTTGTGCTCTGTGAAATATTTTTAGCAATAGGGTATATGTTCCAAGTTATTAATAGGGTCTATATTTTTTTGAACACGTGATAAAGGAAAATATAATCATTATTATTTAACCACTATTTAATTAGTAACATAATAGCTGAAGGTATGATACCATTTGAAATAAAAGTTAAATAATAGTTATTATATATAGATTTATTGAGTCCGATTATCACTTTAAGTTTGATGATCTATAATGTGAATCACTGAATTTTAATCGTCTCATTTGCAGCTTTTGGCACTAGGTGAAAGCTCAAGTTATCGGATATGGGGTTCCGCATTTTACGTAGAAAAATTATTTATGTATTAATTTCTATTTCTAAACTTGTATTTTACGTACTGGTATCATGGATTCCAATTTAGGTAAGAATTTAATAATGATAATTATTATATTTATTTCTTACATATTCGAAAATGTGGAACCGTCCGATAACAGAGAATTTACTCTAAAATGGAACATGTTAAATAGCCCACCAACTTTTAATTATTGACGTTAAGTAGAGGTTTAACCAGAGGCAATGTCGCTGACGTCAAAAGGAAATGAAATACAAGGGACTGGAAGAAGCAGTCAGAAAAGAAAGTGGCTAGATGGACAAAGTCACGAAGCTCATGGATGCTGAAAAGCTACTCCGTGAATGCTGTCACTTACCTAGTAATGTGGCTGCACTCAAGGATGGAAGAGGGAAATGAAGAGGAGAGGTGATAGTAAATGAAATCTACGAGCCTACCTAACACAAAATCTAAGACCTCGTACGTAATTGTAGAGCGCTATCCTCTTAAACTGCATGGAGAGTTAAAAACGCTATATACATGGTAAACATAAAATAGACAATACATAATCAAAACTACAACAGTTTGGACGCCACCCCCTTCTCTTCTATTCACCAATGACAGCTTCAGAAGCCCCTCCGGGCTTATTTACAATAAGCAGTTTAGATAGATTCATCACATTAAAAGCCATCGAAAAATCACTTGATTGGTTATCCATTTCGTTTTCACGGTACTGGAGGAACACTGTGCAACAACCGATGTTCCAGTATCGCTTACTTTTCGTTGATCCAGTTCACAATCGCACTAGCGTGCCAATGCTCAATCGTAAATTTACAACTGCCGTAGTCCCCTATAAGTGTATTAATTATTGGGAATAGTTTAAAGGGAGTACTACGTATGTTATATAGAAAGCTACAATCCAATTGAATAGAAATTATTCTTACATTTCTATACGTATTATAAAACAGGAAGATTAGAAAATGAATTTCCAAATTTGAAACGATTTTTTAAAACTACGTATCTGTTTTCGCACTTCTGGTCGAAGTATAAATTCATATATCGTTTGGAAACAGACATGCCGACGTCAAGATGATGCTGTTAAAACCATGAATCGGTTTTCGTGTTTCTACTCGAAGTGTAAATTCAGATATCATTTAGAAACAGACATTCCAATATCTACTATGAGTCGAAATGGTTGCTATGTCGATACCCACCGTTAGCGCTACGAATTCGACAGCAAACGGCATCGAATCGACATTCATATGTTTGTTGGGTATGGTGCACATTCATTTGTCTTCAGCTACTAAATTAGTAAGTCAGAAGTAGAATATGAATTTTAGAGTTTTGAATTTAAAAATCATATAAAATTAAAAATACGCTATCAAATTTGATGCAGCTTGCAGAAAAATTGTATTACATTATCCTCGTTGATAAAAGCAATAAAAAAATTTGCTTGGAGCGGACCTTTAAAATCAATTGAGATTTCCAAAAAAATTTGTTAGGAAATTATATTTCACTAATCGAGGTTCTAATTTAATCCTCTTTATTGATTTGGGGTGGAGTTAGTTTGATATTTTGGACCTTTCCTAGATTCACTTTTAAGATACAATGATCTTGCAATTATATTACGAAACTGAGGAACTCCCCCGATTTTTCGTACGATCCACTAATTGTGAATCATTTTGTACCTTAATCCTGGTTGCATAGTATTTATTTACCTAAAAGTAGATTTTTCTTGATTACTAAAAACTAATCTCTGACTTATATTGAAAATGGTAAGTTTTATAATTAGCTAGACCTCTAGGTAGCCTGGTAGGTATACTACTACTTAAAGTAGGTATTTATTAAAAAATAAAAAGGATTATTTTGTTTGTTAAAATTATTCCCCTTCTTTCTGGGATTGGATTATAAATTATTTATCATTCTGTTTGTTCAACACATAGTACTGCTAATTTTATTCTCGCTTCTATTATTGGAGTGAAATTGTGAATGAGTTTTACCATTCATGCCTCATGGCCAGCGGTCCAGCAGCAGAGCCTGAGCCAGTTTGCAGAATATGGAAATTTTTTCCAAGACTCTGCGGTAGTTTTTGATTGAAATTTAGAAATTGGTGATCTCTGGGGGTCTGAGGGAGAGAGATCATGAATTAATTCCTATGTTATAATGTTATGTTACCATTAATTTTGCTGTGGGAGATTTTTAATCAATTCCTATGTTACCTCCAGGCTCCATTAATTTAGCTGCGTATGTTCTTAGACTCACAGTTTATTTTGAATATCTAACAGATTTACTTGTCAATCAGAAGTTATTTTTCCACCCTGCCGCCAGTCTGCAGAATATGGAACATTTTTCAAAGACTCTCTGTGTGAGTTTTTGATTGAAATTTTAGAAATTGGAGATCTCTGCGGGAGATCTTGAATTAATTCCTATGTTACCATTAATTTAGCTGCGGGAGATTTTTAATTAATTCCTATGTTACCATTAATTTAGCTGCGGGAGATTCTGAATCTGCTACTGAGAGTCAGAGAGTAACCCAGTCTGTATTTCGTGGTAAATTCCACCGACATATCGGTGGAATTTTTCCCCTTAGAAAATAATATTCTGACAAAGTCAGTGGATTTTTAGCTATTTATTCCTATATTACCATTAATTTTCGGTGGATAATTAGGGAAAATGTTGGTGGATCAGCAAAATTACTGGAAATTTATGGTGGATTTTTTCAGCTTTTTGAAAAAGTCAGTGGAATTTTGTGCACCAAATATAGACTGGAGAGTAACTGTCTCTCAAATTAAAATCTCTGCGGGAGAAGAGACACATTCTGCAGACTGGCACCCTGGGTATGGCCCAGTCTGCAGAATATGGGACATTCACATTTTTAACATTTTCTGTGCGAACAAATAAAACAATCCTTAATTTCCTCCTATTGTATTTACTGAGAATAGAAGCCAAAATAGAGGATTTATATTTTCTTGGAGAACAAACCCTAACTTCCTGCAGTCTGGGGTTTGGCTGTTCCAATACACCAGTCTGAAAAGAAGGACTCCTCAGACCCAGGATTTTTTACAGAAATTAGGATTTGGGCGCAGCAAATAACATGGGAACATAAGAATTAAATAGACCGTGGGCGCAGGATTAATCCACAAATCCTGCTCTACTTTTCAGACTGGCCAATACAGTTGATACTAACAATATTGGTGCTTGTCCTGTGACTGTTTGTTATATCGGCCATTTTTTAGGTATCATTATCGGATCGTAAAATAATAATTTCAAAATACTGATACCATTAAAATGTTTTGTTTTTTATTAAACAATTACTTGTATAGTTTGTTATTGCTTTAGTTTTTATTGTTAGAAAAAATAAATAATGAAGATCATTATAACTAATTAATTTTGTATAAAAGTATCTTTTCTCAAGTTTAACAGTAGCAGACAACAATAAATTCAAAACATAACCTGTTCAGAAACATGTTTTACAGAGCAACTGTAAAAATATTGAAATCACATAGAACAGACGTATTTTGATTTTAATGATTAAATAAGTGGTAATAATTAATTATTATTATTCTGGTTAAATTGTTATAAGTAAATTTTATGGATATAATCCTCGTAAAGACCTTACAATCAGTTTTTTGCTTAATTTTATATAATATTTATATATTTCTGTTAAGTCTTCCAAAAAGTTGGCAAAAACTGTGTACCATACAACTTACAAGACAAAAAATCAAAATCCTTGAGAGATAAGTTAATACTTAACACTCCCATCAGAAATGGTGACCACTGGAGCTGTTTTTAATAAATAATTCTTTTTGATGCTTTCAGATCAGGTTCATTCTCATTCAGAACAGAGCTGGCAAAACTCGTCTGGCTAAATGGTACATGAATTTTGATGATGACGAGAAACAGAAATTGATTGAAGAGGTGCATGCAGTTGTGACTGTAAGGGATGCAAAACACACTAATTTTGTGGAGGTGAGATAAATTTGATAAAATTAAGAAAATATTTATGTTATTATTGATTCTATTAAATTTTATATATTTCTAGTCCTTAGTATGTCATCTTTTGTTTATTTAAGTTTTTCATAGATATTTCCCAATGAAAAATATCTTGCTTTTGTGTTGTTCTTAACTCTGTTAGTTTATTTGTCAAATTTCATCAATTCACTTTAAATTTTTTAGGTTTGGATTGTTATATCATAATTTCATTTGATTGTTCTATAGAAAGAGATTTCAAATTATATTATATACTGAAATTAAAATTCTTAATTATACTTCATAAGCAAGCTAATATATATTTTATGTATGGTATATTTTAAGATATTTGTTGTAGTTCATACAAAGATAATTATAATAATTTCATTTACTTCTTATAGTTTCGAAACTTCAAGATAGTTTACCGTCGATATGCTGGTCTGTATTTCTGCATCTGTGTTGACATTGCTGACAATAACCTGATCTACTTGGAAGCCATTCACAATTTTGTGGAGGTACTCAATGAATATTTCCACAATGTTTGTGAACTGGATCTTGTTTTCAACTTTTATAAGGTGAGGAATTCTTTATTTTCATTATTGTGAAACAGTTCGATGTAAAATTCATATTAATTCACACTAATAAATTTCTCACAGGTTTACAGTGTGGTTGACGAAATGTTTTTGGCTGGGGAAATCAGAGAGACTAGTCAAACCAAAGTCTTGAAGCAGCTGCTCATGTTGAATTCTCTTGAGTAAATTAGTGATGTTACTGACAGGTGCTGCTGAATAGAGCAGCAAATTTGTTTGTTGAGTAATAATATCCTGAGATTTGTGAAAATGAAGTTTAATATAGAATGCTGATCAATTCCTTTCTTGCATAGTTGCATCAATGTGTTCATCGGTGGTAACTTGACTATTTATTATTAATACTTATGTTAATATATTTTGTATATAAAAAGAAAGTATTTAGTTTAATGTTATTCATTTTTTTTTATTTTGTAATATATAGCTATCTATATTTCTGACATTTTCAAATTCATAATCTATTATCTCAACATTAATTTCTTGTAGGTTTTGCAATAATATTTCTTATATTTAATTTATTATATTATATATGTTACTCTTATTGACAGTCTTTATATGAAAAATGTTACAACCAAGAGATCTTGCTGTAGTTAAATAGGTAGTTTATACTATAAGTTGGAACCACTCAGTGAAAAGCATGCATCTATTATCCCTAGAGTATTTGCAGTAACTAGACTAACCATATTGTCAGGCTTTATATTCAACAGGTGACATGATATTACAACCTTAATAAACTCAACCTCTTCAATGGAATTTGTTGCTTGAAATTTTACAATGTAGTAAATTGGTACTCCTCAATAAGATTATACTGTTACCCTTTTTCCTAGGTAAGAGATATGTTTTTATTACATTAGGTGTTTAGTTTACATTCCATCAAGTAATACTATTTTCATCTTAAAGTTTTCTCAACTGTTTTTTTTTTTTCATTTCGGCAATTCAAATAGTGTTTCAATTTTTTCTGTGCATATGTGGTTGAATGGCTGTCATGAATAAATTGAAGGCAAATAGGGTAAAGATATATCTAACATTTGTGAGTAAAAAGTGCAAGTGGTGGATAGATCCTTTACTGGATGTGGCTAAGGAAAATTCTCAAAATGTTAGGTAGTCCATTTACTCTATTTGACTTTCAATATTTTATTGCACTTTATCTTCGTTCAAAGTTATTTTATAAATGTAGAGTCTCAAATGATAATTGTTTTGAAGTTAGTACTGTTGTTACTCTCCTACAATAGTCAATTTTAGCATTAAATTTCTGTAATTTTAGTATACATCTTCCGTGTTTTAATGTGGAGTTCTGCAGTAAAAGAATCGTTCAATTTGTTCTTCCTAACCTAAATTTTAAGTAAATCAAGCTACAAACTTTTTTTGGTCTCTATATTTACGAAATAAAGTAAGAGCATTCAATGAGAACTAACTACATTCACTTTTCTGCACTGTACCTGTTCAAGAAAAACTCTGTGGATTTCAAATTGAAACTAACTTTCCCATCTATTTGCAGCAGCTGACAATATCTCAATGGTAATATTTACTATGGGCATGTAATGGCATAGAATATTTGCCATAGACCACCCCATAGTGTATCTGTTTTGAGACAATGTGTGGAGGTATGAGGATCTTATATCAAATAAGCTAGGAAGTACCATCATAGAGACTAGTTCACAAGTACTTTACTGGCTTGTATGTTGTGTGTGGTCCTGTTTGTTGCACTGTAAGGCAATGTGGAGATATATGTGTAATTGTGCTTGAATTTGCATCTGTGTATTCTCTTTCAATTTTGTGTGATGCCCTGATAAACAAAAAATCACACTTATTCATGGTATAGAATTTCTTTAAATCGATTGTAAACTACCTGATTTTTATATTGAAACACGAGGAGGTTTGATGCGTTGGAAACTGAATTGGTTGCTGAATACAAACGGTTTTGTTGTCTGCAGATTAGAATAAGTAATAAATTACTGTATATTGAATGTAAAAGTGAGACGATGCATTAAGTTATATGACAGTAACGATAAAAACATCATGCTGATAGCATTATAAGCTACTCCTATAATTACAGGTGGATAGATTCTTCTCATCTTTTATAGCTAACCACCAAATGACTAAGTATTTATTCTTATTGTTTTTAATAGGAAAATAATTTCTTTTTACCCATCGAGAATGTGTTAAACTGTTAATGTGCTTTTTGAAAGTTATATGCAATGTGTTATCAATACTCTAATTATCTGATAAGATGCAATCTAAAAACCATGAATTTCAGGAATGGAACGGTAAGGTGCAACTTGTCTAACCTATACTTTCATCTGAGTCGTCTCTCTTCTAATTTTCTGAATTTGTTGACTATAGCAAAGAGACTAATTGGTTTTTATTCATTTAATTGCACGACGATCTCTGTCTCTTTTGTCGATCTAAATTCTAAAGTATCTCTACTACAGTTCAGATAGACTTCAATGTCTAAGCTCTGATCGTAGAATTTGACCAATTAATAGCCAGTCACTATGGTCTTTAGCAAAATTAAAAATCATCATAGAGCATGGAATGTGAGGCAATTGCATTACTGGAGCTGATAACTAAATAAATAATAAAAGTCATATTCATTCTGTTATATTTTCGATTGTACTTGATATTTAATTAGTGCAAAATAAAACATAATGATTAGTGAAGAAATGAGGAAATAGGATAGCAGAAGAGATAAGAGACATGCAGGGAGGAACGGACTTGTGGAAGATGGTGAGGAAGCTAAAAGAAGAGAAAGTTAATGGAAATAGAAAACTGAAGCTGTATACAGAAGAAGGAGATGAACTAGAAGAGGAAATAGAGCAATTTTGGGAAGGAATATATAAGATGCATGATAATAGGATGGAAGATATGAGGAAACAAAAGAAGAATATGAGAGAACACTCAGAAGAACTAGAGAGAGGGAAGCTAACCGAGAGGAGATGTGGCTACCCAGATTGGCAAACCCCTACTGGAATGTAAAAGTGATGGAGATAGTGATAGAGAGGGAAGATGTGAGGAAGGCATTGGGAGGTCTGAAGAACAGGAAAGCAGGAGGATGTGACGGGCTGGAACCAGAAATGTATAAGGTACTGCAAGGGAGTGACATATGTGTGGAAGCTTTGAGGAGAGGACTGGAGGGAGGGAGGAGAGCCGGAGGAGTGGAAGGAATCAAAGACTGTTATGATACCAAAGACGAGGAGGCCAAAAGTGTCAGAGCTAAGACCCATAGCTCTGACAGATGTATCATACAAGTTGATGATGAAGATAGTAAAAGAGAAGGTGGAGCGGCATGTGGAGGAGAATGGGATGAGGTGCGAGGAGCAAGCAGGTTTCACGAAAGGTGGAGAGATTCTTGACAACCTGGTGATCTTTCAAGAATGTGTGAGGAGGACGTATAGCATCGAGGGGGGGGGGGGGGGTTGGTGGTGGTTGCGGTGGATTTTAAGAAGGAATATGACTCGGTGAAAAGGGAGAAAGTGATTGGGGTGCTAAAGTAATTCAAAGTACCGGCAAGTATACTGGACTTGGTGAAGAGGATCTACTGTGGGGATCGGACGAGAATAGAAGTGGGAGATGCTGAAGTGGTTATAGATGTGGAGAGTGGGATAAGGCAAGGATGCACGGCATCGCCACTGCTCTTTAAAGGGGCAGTTCAGTCAATTTTTGTTTTCATAATATTAATGTTGAACGATCACTTAGTAAGAATAAAGCATTCTTGTAGAATTAAACTGTTGAAAAAAATATAATAATCGATATATATCATATTTTATAAATTCGATTTAGTTCCTGCGGCCTCCTACAGATGGCGCCACCACTGTACTATTTGTTTACATTTTACAGCTGATAACATGTGAACAATTTTTCTATCAACAGTATTAACAGGTAATTTATGAAGAGATGGGTTTCTTTTCAAAACTAAATCTAATTAACTCGAAGGACAGTTTTCAATTTTACAAATTCTTTTCACCATTTCTATAAGTTAATAACTGATTCAAGTCTGGGACTGGTTATCATTTTGTTCACGTACTACAATGATTAGTTACGCGGTCCACCGCAGTCCACAGATGGCGCCACTAATTTACAATATACTTTTTATATAAACATTTCTAAAATCAACGAATATTCTAATGTTACATAAATAAATATAATAAATCGATTTAGGACCAATTTGGCGATAGTTTGATTTTGACTGAACTGCCCCTTTAAACTCCTAACATATAAGATCATTGAAGAAATCAGGAGAAGAGCAGGAGGCATGTGTGTGTGTGGAGTGAAGGTGAATAGCCTGTTCTTTGCGGATGATGGACTGTTGATGGCAGGTGGAGTGGGAGAAGCAAGGGAAATGATAAGAATTATGAAGGAGGTGGCGGGCGAGTTTTGGCTGGAGGTGAACGCTGGAAAGAGCAAATGTTTGCTGTACAATGTCAGAAATGGAGTTTAGGAGATAGAGGGAATTCAGGTGGTGAAGGAGATAAAGTATTTGGCGGTGATGGTGGAAGACAGACGTGGATTGTATGAGGGACAGCGGAGGAGGATGATTGAGCAGACAAGAAAGCTGAGCAATATGACGTACTCTGTAATCGAGAAGAGCTGCCACAGAGTGAAAATGGGTAAGACTTACTGGAAGTCAGTAGTACTGGTCAGTGTCTTGTTTGGAATGGAGGTGGTGGAATTGAGGGAGGAGGACATCGGGGAACTACAGAGACAGGAAAATGGTACAATGAGACGAATATTGGGTACACACCGTACACCTAGATATGCAACCATTGCTGGAATGAGAGGTGAAATAGGGATAGGAACGATGAAGAGTAGAGTGGTGAGAGGAAGGCTACAGTACTTGAGGAGGAAGATGCAGGGAGGGAGTGAGTTGGTGAAGAGAGTGATCGGAGAGATGAGAGTGAATCGAGCAGGATGGTGGAAGAGAACGGAAAAATACTTGGAGTGGGCACATATTGAGGTGGATGAGGTGATGACGATGAGCGCAGAATAATTGAGGAGGAGAGTTGCGGAGAGAGTGGAAGTAGAATGGAGGGCGGAGATGGAGGAGAAGAGCACGCTTTGGCAATATCGAAGATGCAAGACTGAGATGAGGGAGGAGGATTATGAAGGAGGAGAGGGTTCGAGATTGTGGTTCGGTGCGAGGACAAACTGTCTGTGGCTGGGAGAGTGGAGGAGGAGAGGATGTGTCATATGTGTGGAGGGGGAGAGGTGGAGGGCCGTAGGCATTTTCTGATGGAGTGTGGAGCTTTGGAGATGGAAAGAGTAGAGGCAGTTGAGCTGCAGATACCGCGGGTTGAGAAAGAGGAGGAAGTCATGGAGGTATTTTTGTTTGAGGAGGACGAGGTCGAGAGGCAGAGAAAAATCACTGTCTTGGTGAGCATGTGGAGGAAGAGAGCAAGAATGGAGAGAGCAAGAGTGGAAGGAGCAGGAGTGAAGGAGGCAGTATAGGATGATGAGCTGGAGCCGCAGAAAAGGCAATCCTACACACAAATGATGATGATAATCGAAAACTCTCCTTAATAAATTTTACGTCAGTTCTCAGATACATTTTCTGGGATCCTTGTATTCTTAAATTTCAAATTATACTTTAGATATAGAAAATTTCAAATTTAACTAATAATTATCTAACAGGTCTAACTTTCTATAATCTACTAGAACTGCATTTTAATAGATAGGTACCTAAGGCATAATATGATGCAAAATATGTGGTAATCCACCTTCATCTTTATTTGGATTGGTAGACTACCTAGAATCCTACAGACAACATGACTGGATGTAACATCCCCAACTGTGAAAATTCTAGCGTCAAGGGTTTTAAAATGTACCGGTTTCCTCGCAATGCGTCTCGTCAAGAGGTTTGGATAAGTCAAATCTCACAGTATTTGAAAAATGTTTCCTCTGAGAAACTTTCTAAATGGAAAACTTCTCAAAACTCTGCATTATGTGAAGTGAGTATCAATCATAGGCTCATAGCCATAGGTAGTTACTTAGTTAGTAAGGTACAGACAGCCTTACAGGTACTACTACTAGGGCCTAGGCCCTACTGCCTAGTACTAGGTAGACTAAGGCTGTAGGCACTAAAGCTCTGAACTCTGCAGACTTATAAAGTTATAAAAACTTTTTGTAAAAGTCCAACATCTTCGGCCCCTAACTGGAAAACATAAATTCTAACAGAGTTACTCCTAACTTCATGCATTCCCATCAGTGATGTTTATCATCACAACAAGCTCAATTGTGAAGCATAAATGACTTATTTTACATTAGTTTTTACTGCGGAATTGAAATTCATAAAATAATTTACTGATTTCTGCATTTTTTAGGGTTAAAATGAGTAATTTTTGTTCATTCTAAATTCCTAACAGAGTTACTAGTCAATCTGAAATGAGTTATTATTCCACTCTGGCTTCGGCCCAGTCTGAAAAGTACAGCAGGATTTGTGGATTAATCCTGCGCCAAAGTGCTATTTAATTCCTATGTTCCCATGTTATTTGCTGAGCCCAAATCCCAATTTCTGTAAAAAATCCTGGGTCTGAGGAGACCTTCTTTTCAGTCTGGCCTCTTCCCTTGAAATTTTAATGCAATTCCCCTCCCAGTCTCAGTCTCCCACTGGACCCACCAGACCTGAGACTGCAGAATAAATGAGACTATCACTTATATCAGTCTGTATTTAATGGTAATAATTAATTGGTAAATTCCACCTACATGATGTCACTGCCAGTTTGTATTTGGTGCACTGAACAGTGAACTCCTCTGACTTTTTCAAAAATCTGAGAAATAGCTGCCAACATTTTTCA